>JAQGAF010000457.1:0-51204 GCA_034687865.1 Kryphioiulus occultus | reverse complement strand
TCAATCATGCACTCAAGTAAGGTCTGCTGAATAACTGGTAAGTTAATTTTTTATTGATTTGCGTGTTTTTAAAAAAAAACCTAGTATAAAATAAAATGTGACATATGGATAACATGACGAATTTAACTCTGAATTTAACTCCTTCACTCTCTTAATACTGTCGAAAACGCATGTATTTAACAGAAACATGGTGAGAAAATTCATTTGAAAATGTTAGCAACTCAGTCCCTTACGAACAAACGTTGGCAATCAATGGTAGCAACTAAGTTATACAGGGAAGCATCCTGATAGCATTCCGGCTGAATCAAACAAGAAGATTGCTTACACTAAAAACGTTTTATCGATAATGACGACGGGAAATATTATCACCACCACAATAAATTAAAACTAGACAGTTTAATTAAGAGGAGATAAGGTCAGCAAATCATAATCACTTACATGAAATTCGAGAAATTGATTCAATAAATACTGATGGCTGAAACAGTTTTGACACCAACGGTTCCTTGAACTGCAATTTTCCAGGTTTTTTTAATAAAACGCGTTGAAACCATCAAGATTTAGAAGAATGATGCAGCTTTCTTTCTTCCATTAGCAAGATTAAAGCGAGCATTGATCGAGCCCAAATATGACATCTTACAACACCCAAGTTTGGCACTCTCAATACTCAATACATCCTTTAGTTTTCCTAACTGAAGAAATGAAAACCTCCATAAAATCATAACGAACGGCTACACTACGGTACATGCCCAGCTCCAAATGTTCACAAAATTGTATAGTTCAACCCTACATGTATATTACAGTACGTTGAATCCAAGAATGATACATGTCCGAGCTATCATAATTTAACGTTTTTGTGTTTTTTGTGTTATCCTAACCTAAGCAAATTAAGCCATACGTTTGTTTTTGTGTATTTTTTGTTTATCCTAACCTAACCTACATTATACTGACCTAATTTCTTAAGTTTGCTGCCCCCAGCCGCCAGGCAATCACTGCCATCCTAGAAGCAATTAGGAGAAGCCCACTTTATTAAGGTATCTATGCTGAAGCAGGGCAGTTTTCAGGAATTCACGAACCGATTCAGTTTCAAGCAAAAGGCGTTTGAAGCTATTTCGTAGCAAATATTCGAGTGCAGATAATCTGTCCCAGGTTCATTAAAGCGCGAAAAAACTTTTTTCAACAATGGCAACGAAGTATACGTGTATTCGCCACGACAAAGGACGTTAGCTCCGACAGGGTGAAAAACGACTTGTTCGAAACTTTCCCCCAAATTGAGTCGTGATTAATGAAGGCTTTCATTGTATATAAAAGCGAATTTCTCAATTTTCAGGCGCGTTTAGTTCGCCGAAAGCACACGTCCCAACTTTAAATGAATTACCCTGTTTGCATGCGCAATGAAGATCCCGGGCCTGCAGGAATGACTTTTTCAAGCACCGTAGTAAATTAAATTCCTGAAATTAAATTTATTCGCCTTTTTTGCTGGAAACCTATTGATGTTGACACCGTGGCGTTTCCATCTGTTTTTCGACGCAAAAAGGTGGCGAAGGACGGCGTTTTGCATGGAATGAGAAATAATTCACCCATGATGTTCTTTCCCTCATTTTTTCCCCACGCACATATATTGGATTCCTTAATATTGTGTGTTTTTTATATTCGCAGAAAATAGGAGTAATAAAACACAACAGCACTGCAAATTATCCGCTGAAAGGGAAAGTAAGGCGAGCCCATGTTGGACATTCCAATGCATTCGTGCGTGAACTACAGGGTTAGCCCACAACGTGCATAGCCTACCATTGCATCTCATTGGCCAAATGGGGAGATTCTACAGACTCATCTACAGAAAAAAGAGACATTGGGATCCGTGTAGCGAAAAAAGGCACTTGTACGATCGACCCCATTCTGGCAACAACTTTTATACGGATGTTTGAAGAGGTACAGTTAGATTGAATGATAGCTACTTCCAACTTTTAATGCAGTCTACTGAACTGGCTCCGTGTACAATATAGATGGCTAGATAGGGGGCTGCTGATCGAGAGGCTGCTTTTTATTTTCCAAACTCCGCTGAAAATTGCTCGAGCAAAATTGGTATTCCGAGCATCGATCCACTCGAGATTGCTGGGAACAGGGAGCGAAATCTCCAAATTTGGATTTCTGGGATCGAAAAATAAAAGCAGGCAAGTTAGCTCAAATTAAAAGCAGACATTTTTGGGAAGCCAAGAGGAATTATGAGAAAGACGTTAAAAAATTCCTTCCTCGACCACCACGTACAAGTGGTATTCTGGTTCCGGTAATCTACCCGAAGAATGCAAGAATGCGTTTTTGTCATACTGAAAACGTATATTTTTGAAAAGAATTTGGAAAGATACCACAATGAATAATGGAAGTGCAACGCACCCTACATTGGAACATGTTTTCTCGTCGAGAAGAAAATACGGCACCAGGAATAGGCTTAATCCCTGCTCCAAATGTGGACATCCAATATTTATTTAACTATACAATTGTCAATTTTGATATTTTATTAATTTTGGTTAGGTTGAGTATATTGAAGTACACGTACAGCTAGGCCAGCCATTGTAAGATGGCAAACCATGTGAACGACGGTGTATATAAAGTTTGCCAACAAGTTAGGGTAGCAAGGTTAGGTTAGATAAACACAAAAATGTTTAAAAAAATTATAAATAAAGTATAAAAAGGATTAAATTCGTCAATTTAACCTTTTTATTAATGTTTGGTTTGGTTGAGTACATCGACGTAAGCTTACAAACAGCTGCGTTTGCCAACTTCGAGGAGTAGCACAGGTTAGGATAGCTAAATTTAAAAAAATAAAGAATAAACAAGATAGCACAGATAGCACAAATGTCATTCAACTGTTCTCGATGGGTATAGTTCAAATATTTATAAGATGTGCGCATTTGGAGAAGAGACTTAGAAAGTACATCACAATTTGTTATATCAAATACTGAAAAACGGTCATTTTGTTCCATCAGCGCTAATATTATGCGATTTATAAAATATTGGCACGAACTGTCTTAAAAGTAGACAGCCACGATATAAAATGTGCCACTGATTTTAGCTGATATTAGCTGATTGGAAATTATTATCAGCAATTCTGACATTTGCAAATGCATTTATGTTCAATCATTCAATCAACTTTAATGCCACATATTGCTGGTGTAACTTTAACTTGCGCATAAAAAGTAAAGTCAAGTGAGACAAAGTCAATGCAAGCATTCATCAATTATTCCTATTCCCAAGCTGTTTGTAAAGAGGCTGTGTGAGGACTTAAAAGCAATTCCAGTTGTCTAGTTAAATATATTCTCTATGGGTTACTCTTACATATAGAATGTTGCCAGAAACAAAAGAAAATAACGCAACGTGTGTGCTGTCCTCTGAGGAATCCTATTTGAGATTACTCTTAGGCTCATTTCTAAAACAATGTATATCCGATACAACAGAAATTATTTCTTCAAAGCATTCTGCACTTCAGCAATTTGCCATTTTCCAAACTGACTATGGAAGGGCAGAGACACGAGAAACTTAGGATCCAATAAAACTTTTATCAACTGATGTACAATGGCTTGATGCATCAGCAAGAGATATTGATTGCCAACAATGACCTACCTAGTTCAGTATATTGGAAACTGGTCTGCATGCGTAACTACAGCAATCTGTCATGCTTAAACTGCCGCATAATCCCAGACGAATAATTCCTTAAAGAATATAAATCAAACCTTTTCCAAGCATTGATGGTACTGTGTGTATTCAGTAGCAGCGCATGTAATAGTAATCGGCAGATAAAGATAATAGAATTTCCCTGACGTAAGTAATTTAATTTACGCAGGAAAAAATGTTTCTCAGAAAAACACATAAAAATAATCTATTATTGCGCAAAATTGCTGACACCCTTAGGGATTACACAACAATATTGCAGATATTGCAATTTCATTTTAAATATTAGTTCTAGTGGGTACTTCAATATTTTTCTATAGACCGTGTTGTTTTTTATTTCATGACTTTCTCGTTATATATGAGGAAATTAACCACCAATTGGACAAATTTCCATGTCATGTGAAAACCCAACGTTAATCTCTTAAAATAAACATTTACAGATTGAAAGGAAGACACTTATAAGACAATGTCAATAACGCATGCCTTATACATGTAATAATGGGACAACACATAGATTGATGGATATCTTTGGGTAGCTTTAATCAAAATTTAGTCAAATTTAGTCATAAACTCATCTATTAAAAACCTCTTTAATATACAGAGATAGTTGCAGTTTTTTTTGTCTCTCTTTTTTCAGAGTTGAAACAATAAAGACTGCGTGTACACTATGTCTTCAAGCAACAGAATAACAGAAAATATTTTTAAATAATTTTTGAAAGGCGTTGCAATTCCTCTCCGAATCCTGATATATTTTGTTTCCATCAAAACTGATATTTCATTGGTAAACTTTGTACATTAGAAAGGATTAGTTGAAAACCACTAGAAACATGCACAACTTGTTTACAGGGCAAGAGAAAGTATATCACGTCAATAATGTTTGTCTCAGTTTTTAATTCTCGAAATTGAATCCCATGTGTGTTCCCAGTCCTGATTTCTGGTATTTAGAAAAGTATCCAATCTGGTCAGTTTAAAAGCGGTCATCGTAGGATGTTATGGCGCTGTTGCACTATAAGTAAAGAAATGAAATTCTTATCTCTCGAAAACACGTATGGTCAGCTAACACAGTCACTTATCTCGCCTAATTCGGCCTTCATCTTGCCCAATAATATTGCTTTTTCTAAATTAAAAAGTTCTCATCTCTTTAAGTAATCCCGCTTTGGTATATACAGCAGTTAGCAAGTTGACCATTAATAAACATTAATCGCACAGCACAAACATTCAACTTTCACAAAATATGCACATATATAAAATATATCTTGCAAAAAAAATGGCGATAGGGCCACACGTTATGAGAAAACACCCATGTCGTTCAATTGGAGTTGATTTAAAGCCTTTACCTTTTCATGGCTTAAGTAGTCTTAAAAGCTAGCCAGAAATCCTATCCGGCATCATTGCAGCTTTGTAAAAACGGGTTAAATCGGTGGATGCAAATCGATAAATGTGACAGTAATTTGGCAATAACGAAAATTTGTCGTCTCCCTAATATCTCGACTCGATTCTAGGAAGGTTTTTTTTCTGTCGCAATGTCATGCAAATCCACGAAGTCAAGTGCTCGCTAATTTTATTTCTTCTTTTCTCGGGTTAGATGCAACCCAATGGGGATATTTAAGCGAAGCTATAAATCACAAGTATCTCCCAAATGGAATCTATTTTAATGAAACATTATTAAAGTGTCAGTTTTTTCCCCGAAAATTTAAAGCAGCAAACTACTAGCAGGCTGAAAGCCAATTCTCGAAACAGAATCTTAAATGGGAATATTCAGAGAAGTCGAAAACCGATGAAAATCGTAATGTGCATTAAATAAACCCTTTGTTATTTACTTAATAATTCATTTTCTATCGTGTTTGCTGTTGCCAGCCCCAGTAATAGAGAAATTGCAGTTCGACCTTAATTTACGCGCTCTTTTCTAAATAAAAAAGCCATAAACTTTTCGTTATGCTCAAAATACATCAATGCAAACCAATCCAACAAGAATTTAAATTAAACAAAACCTGAAATGACTATGGAGCATCGTTAACTCTGGTGTTTATTCGCTTCAGCAAAGAATGTATATTTTGCGAAGAGAGATTCCATTTGCTCTGGTAATAGATTTCCCTTGATTAATAGAAATATATAGGCTACTTACAGTGCGGTGGAATAGGACGATAATTTCCAAAGGTTTAAGTTACACTCGTAGTATTACAGCTTTGCACTTCTCGTCCAAGTCCATAAAGCGTTCGTGCCAAGCAAGCATGAATAAAAGGAGGACTAGTGCAGAAATAGATTGGCGAAAGGTTAATTAAGAAGATTAAAATCAGTGTGCTGGCTAAAGCCGTGATATTTGTAGGGAATTTCAAGGGATCTTTTATCTCCCTTCCAACGCAATCCACGTAGCCATGAAGCAGTTGGACTTACTTAGAAGAACGGTTAAATGGATTTTGATTTCATTTCCAGGTTACAAATGAGCAGGTTTTTCTCTTCGCATTACTTTGCTTTTAATTTATTCACTCTATATACTGTTCAGTAGGTAGGTTAGCGAGAAAACTAAAGATAACCGATCGAAGTGCTGAGATTTGCTAATTAAGTTTTCGTAACAACAAATCTTAGGACACGAATGTATTAACGCTGCACTGCACGTACATGTATTGAATTTGACATTTGAAGATAAACGAGATTTGAAGTTATTTGAAGAAATTTGAGGATTGAACATCTGTAGACCAAATTTCAATTTTTTTAAGAATAATAAAAACCAAAGATCCTACTGCTTCTACTATTAGTGTAATAACATATTAAAAGCTGTTAATTATGGACGTTTAAAGTTTTACTAACATCAACTGACAGTACTCAAGTGTGAAAATTACGTAACAGCTTTGGCCTATAATATAATATCGCCGATTACGACAACATTCATAATGGTAAATAAATGTTTCACAAAATTGCTTGCCCACAAACGTATACTGTATGAAATGCCTTATTTACATGTATATTAGTCAAAAAAAATTTTTTGCTGTAAACATTACATATTATATTATAGTGTATACGTGTACAGGTATTCTGCATTGATAAGATCATAATCAGCAGCAGCATTTTTGATTTCATGTCATGCTTTCACAAAATAATTTAACAGTTAATCGTTTTTAATACTTATTTCGCAATCCATAAAATCCACTTTGATACTATGAAATAAATACAGTTAAACAAACGATGTGATTTTAAAGGAATTTTCCAAACTACTTTTGTAGGGGAATATTATGAAAAGGAGTGAGGTCGTGGCATGTTTTTTGATGAACAAACTATTCACAGAACCAAATGGATTGCATTAGGAATGTTTTAACCATGAACATGAACAAATATAAACATACTGTGTATTGGTCATCATAATTACTGATTTCAACAAAACTTTAATTGGAAAATGTAATAAAATATATTAATTCGTTTTTATATAATGGCATATTTTTGAAGAATGAATTGCATTTGGAATGTATTAACCATGGACATGTAAAAATTAAAAACATTATGTACTTGTTGATAATAAGTACTTAAATCCCAAAGAACTTTAATTCTAAAATATATTTAAAAAATATTAAATATATTATTCGTTTTCACTCAACCGATGAATTGCATCTGGAATTCACCAACAACATGCAAAAAAACAAACTTGGTCAAAATTGTTAATATTTGAAAAACCAAATTTTCAAAATCCTGTTGCGTTAAGGCGGAAATATTAACACCCAAAAGCGTGCTACGCGCATGCGCAAAATCAAACCAGCGATTAAGCATGGATGAAAAGACACAAAAGACTTAAGTCATAGCTGGATCCAGCTAGGCTCACGTTCAAATACGGCTGCACACTCATTCATATAAATTTGCTGAAGCTGGGTTTTAGCGAAAGATGCTTTTTTTATCACGCATGGCGCACAAAACTGTTTAGAAAAACTAAGCCCATCTCATCCAGCATCTCCGGAAAAGGAAAACTATTTCCAAAACCTGTTGACCGCTCAAATTAGCAAAAATTGTCACTTAGGGCCTCCCATGTCTCAAATTCATTAACTGTTTACAACACAACTCGCTCTACCCAAGGCTTTGACGTCCTGAATTACAGCTGGTAATTGGCGAAGCGCACAATTATTAAACTTTACATCCCATAAATATAAATATGCTGATTTCAAAATGAACCACCAAGTGCCACGGGCGTTGTTAATTTATGAATAGCACTTGCACGATCTGGCTTTATGATTTCGGACTTAAATCGTCGCCCTTTCGCCATTTTATTCACGCGTGAAGGCCTGTTTTGCATGTAATGATGACTCGCTCTTTTGGAGCTGCAAATCCCCGTAATTAATTTAATAAGCTTACCGGTAAGTAGTAAATTAATAACAAAACTAGAGTGCATTTCTGAAAGCGGTCAATAGGAGCCCTAACACCGACCTGTACAATCCTGCCTGCATTGTTGATAAAAGTTGCATAATCCTTAAAGGTAATCATAAAGAGGAGCAGAGCTACATGTACATGAAGTGCCTGAGTACCTAACGAATGTTCCCAAATACTAACCCTGACAAAGTAAGATAAAGTGGGCCAGCGTGCATGACAGGGCCTGAAACTCATTTCAGATTCCATGTATAACAAGGCACATGATAAATACACACCTTTAAACGCCTTCGGTGTAAATTGGGAAATCCATCAAGTTATAAAATATGAAACTAAAGAAAAAATAATCTATTACTTGCTTGGAGGACAGCTCTTCAGATCTGTTTCTGGAACAAAAATTGCCGTAGCTTGCTCATCAAATTTCTCAGCCACTAGGGGGCCTTGAGCAATCAACTTCAGCATAGTTTAGGGTTAAATATTGGATTAAAATTAAATTTTTGCATCCAGTTCACTCACTGGCTAGAAGTAAATTGTGTTAAACCAGCTATTACATGTTACATACAGGAATTTGGATTTTAAGGTGACCCAATTGAGTTAATTTCATCATCAATTTTCAACAGCTGCTAACTCAGAGTTAATTTAGCAGATTATTTGGTTTGGGTGATTTTCGAAAATCAAGAATTCTATGGCTGTTAGAGCTGAGGTGGTATTCCAGCAAAATTGACAGCTTTAATGAAAATTTATTATCGGCTGGCTCGCATCAGATAAATAAGTCACGTAATTTCGCAACTTAATCACATCGGGTAAAGTTTTTGTCACACCGAGACAATTCATCTTCGGTCACACAGTGTAATGTATTCGTATCGATTAAACGCCGAAAGTGACGTCACGCAGCTCGTGGCATTTATAATAAATTGAGAAATGAATACAATCCATATGATTTCAAATAAGCTGTTGAGAAGGGTAGAAAAATATGATGCTAAACTCAACTTTACATTTAACAAACATCATTATTTGTATTCATAATTATTCGTAATTTTTTTAGCAAAATATGTCAGAATAAAGGCGATGCTGTCAACTTAAAATTTACATATTACAAACACCATAATTTGTATTCATAATTATTTGTATTTTTGAATGCCGAATGGAGGCTGGAACAGAAAATCCGCAAAAAATCTGATATAAATATTTCAATTGGCTGAGTTATTCCTGAATGCTCGAATCCTGTAATTATCGATTTAAATTTCGTGCCATTTATACATGTAAGAAAAATCTAGAAATGAAATCAATCCATTGATTTAAAACACTTTTTGAGATGGGCAGAAAAATATGACTGTATTATGGGGATGGTTAAAATTTAAATTTACAAATTGCAAATAAGATAATTCGTATTCATAATTATTTGTGTCTTTGTAGTAAAATAAATCAGAATTAAGAGAATGCTATAAACAAATTTACAAATTTCCAATAACATAATTCGTAAGCATTATTATTTGTATTTTTTTGTACCAAAATACGTCAGAATTATGGGGATGCTATACTGTATAAACTTAAATTTACATATCGCAAACAATCATTTGTATTTTTAATTTCTAAGCAGAAGCTGAAGCCGCAAAACCGCCTGAAAATCAAATCTGAATAAAATTATCCCAATTTGCTGAGTTACTCCTTCCTGTAGTTTATGCAAGTGCAGCAGTTCATCGTTCCATTTCTCAGAATAAATTCCAGAAAGATCCACGCCTTAATATGCCCAAATAACGTCCATCCCAAACGACGCAATTTCACTTCACCTAAACCTTTAGTCAAAGACTAGGAAAGAAACTGGCTTTATAGGAAATTATAAAAAGTAAGCCCTTGGGAAGCCAGGGATACAGTACAGCACATCCACTGCACGAAATGGATTTCGCGGAGGTAATATCCACTGTCTGCGCAATTTCATAAGCACCCCAGACGTTATTATGTTGAAAATTCGATTCAGTCTGGTGAAGGATGACAACAGTTACTGTACTTCCCTCGAAAAAAGAAAATTGAAAATTGTCCAAAAATGTTATAAATATTTCCAAGCATGGCAAAGCCACAGGAAGCTATAAAACGTTCGCCTTTAATCTGGTCATCCACGCCCATGCAGTGGTCGTTTCAGAGCTGCCCAGTCCAGTCTAAGCACCTTATTACGGACCAGATTTGCTAGAGGGATAACATCGAACAGATTATGGCAATAAATCAAGGCTATAGAAAAAAAAGTCCAATCTATAGCACGTTCCAGTCGCGGATATGGGAGGCATAAAAGTATGCTGGCTTTCAAATCTTGCACATCTATTTATGTGTACGTCGTTTTCGCAGATGTATTTGCCCACCCTGTGGACCATGGCAGTTGGTCCACTTTCTTTCTTCGATGAAAGTCTCCAACATCTTACGTGTTTGTCGTCTTAAAGGCGAAAATCACGCCATTATTTCTCGGCAAAAGTGCGTACAGTGAGACTATTCCACGCGAGACCATGGCAGGGTGACTGGCAGAATCTTCAATTCAATTTCCCTGACTTTCCAAGTTTTCCTTGCATTTTTTCTTGACAATTTCCAGACGATTTATAACAAACACTTAATAAATTTGGCGTTTTTACTTCAGAACGGGCCAAGTTATGTGTTCCTGCCACATTTTAATTAAGCCATCAATTCATTTGCATGCTTTTCAAGATTTTAATGTACATGTATTGAAGCAATTTAAGCGTTAAAATCATGAACAGGACCAGTAACTGGCATACAGGGATTGACGTCCCATTTCAAATGCCATGTGGCGGAAATTTAAGAAAGTCTAATTCAACATGATTGATTTTAGCCCACGTTTTTGTGAAGTGACACAAAAATGCTAATAAGTAAGGGAATGCAGTAGGCAAATTTGTTGAAAAATGAAAAGAAATCGAATAATACACGAAGAAATTGTGCTGCTCGAATGTATTGTTCGATTTGAATCGCCAGTCACATGATGGCGAGACCCGTTAAATTGCAAGAAATAATGGATTTTTAGTTTATTGAAATTGATAACGATGTGAATAATTGTGGTCAAAACCACTAGCTGTCAAATACGGTAAGTTTGCGAACTTCTTCTTTTGACATTTTAAGAATTATTCATTATCGTTTAGGAACGTAACTGTACGCGAATTTTTTTTTAAAAAAATAGCAAAAATAAAGAATTTTAGAGGTATTTTAGTGGATTTTTCATAAGAAATTTTAGGAAATGTTGATAATGAAAACGCCGTATGTGACATTTTTAGAAAATGTAGATCACAAATACAGCTCTTAAATTGCTTTTCTAAGATGCTAATACCAAACAAAATCGTTGTGCCACAATTTCCAGACCTTATAAGAATTTCCCTGACTTTTCCAGGTTTTCCAGCCAGCCAGTCACCCTGCCTTGGCCATCTTTTGCACTTTCCAATTTCGTGAAAAGTGAAAGTCAGCTTCTGGCTGACAGCATCTTCGTCCCAATAAAAATTGTGTGCTGAACATTTTTCGGAATCCTGACTTGAGACTTATTTCCAGCCGCAGTGGAATTCACTACACTGCACATTAAACTTTCTGCTGAGCTGGAGGTGAATTGTTCAATTCTACCTCACTGATTTCGGTTCGTTATTCGAGCAAAAAATTCTTATTGAAGACTTCCTCCAGCAATGCAATTTTAACCAAAACAATAGCTATCTGATAACAAAAGTGCGCTTCAGGAATTCTGTACAGTAAATAGTGGCTCTCAGAGTAATGTTATTAAATAAATGGATTGCACTAAATTAACCACTCGCTTCAATGGCGACCTTGGGGAGCACTGGAGTGTACTGCACATCTATAATGGCGTTGAACTTTAAAATTTGGGATATACAGAGCGATCAAGAAGTTCTAACCTTATTTCAAAAATTAATTTTTAAGAAATTTAATTCCAAGGGCCAAATTTGGTTAACAGGGAGTACCAGTAGACAGCGCTGTAACCGCTAAAATAGAAAATGGCTTCTGTGCAGGGGAGAGCTCAATGTATTTTCTGGTACACTTTATCATGACACCAAATCATCGATCCGTTTAACGCAATTTCAAAAGAAAATTGAATTCAAAAAAGATTTCCACACTAGAAAATCACCCAATGTCCGGACTCCCTTCAGAAATTGCGCCTAACATTGATTGACGATTTGGTCAAATGTTACCAGTGGCCATCTTGAGGGTTTTTCTATGTCAAAGCCATTTTAGAAGCTATCGATTACTGCGCCGCCTATTGGCACTCCCTGTGAAGCTAATGCATGAAATAATAACTTTAGGAGTTTACCTTTTTCAAAATGTGTTCCTTATAACTAATATACCTCTTTAAATTGTTTTTTTTACTAAGGGTAAAGTTTATGATCACTCTGTATTTTGAAATGTCTACATGCTTACTGGCACAATCAATTTGCGTTGAAATTTTTGTAAAAATATGTTTTAGTTCAATGCATTTTAAACATGTATTGCAATGCGTTAATGCTTTATAATGATATTTCTTCTTTCGTGGATTATATTTCTATATTAGACATCGCCAATAATTTACCTATTTGCCTGAATAAACTTGAAAAAAAAATATTTTTTTCGAAATGATATCTCAAGATATGTTGATGCATGTGTGCTATTGAATAGAGCAAATGCCGGTAAATCAATAATTATTTAAACCACGTTGTTCAAAGCTAATTAGTTCTTAGTTTACATTGTGCATGTACAGGTATAGTCAAATTCGATGACTTTGAAATTTGTTTTCAATAGCAAAAAATACACAATTTCCCCCAATTTCTTGTGTATTCATCAGCATCATCAGTGTAATTTCCAGTATACATGTATGCAAACCTCATTTAAGTACTAAATTCGCTTTACGAATTTTACAATGATGAAATAGAGAAGCTGAATTCGACATTACATTTCAAGATAACTGATGCATGTGTGTTACTGGATAGAGTAAATAAATACATATAAGCTTATAACTACTTAAACCAATCAAATGCTAACGAAGTTCTTAGTTTACATTGTGCATATAGTCAAATTCGATGGCATTGAAATTTATATGTCAGGAGTTACAAAAAAGCTCAAAATTTTCGCCAATTTCTTGTGCATCCATCAGAATAAACTGAATCATCAGTGCCATTTCCAGTGAATGCAAACATCTTTTAAGTACAAAATTAGCTTTTTATCCACGTTACAATCATGAAACAGAAGCCGACTTCGCTCTCAAAATCCAAGTGAATCAGTTTCGTTCAGATTTCAGCAAACATAAAAGCTGCATAACGGAATTTCCATAGCCTGAATATGCAAACACATTTACGCCATTCATGCGAGTACATTCTAATTCGTGCAACTGAGAAGAATCCTCCTTTGATTTTATTTTTGCCCTTGTTTACCTTTCAATATCCGCTTTACTTTTATGCAAACATCTTTATGCAAATTGGAAAGCTAAGATTTTGCTTCAATTTCTTACGAATTCGACGAGGAAAAAATCTACGTAGTAGTTGATGCACTTTCACCAGACTTTTTTTGTCGCTTTTGCCGTTATAGGCAACAAGAGATTCGCCTTATCGAGCGCAAATGCAGTGCTCTGTACTGGCTTCACATTATAACACCTGATGGGAGGAAAACTGTTTTCCTGAAGGCTGTAAGCCCGGGCATATACATGGTATAAGTGCTTCCTCTTAGAAATTTGCTGAACAAATGGTCGATTCAGCTTGTTAAGGAAATTAGTAATGCTTTAGTAAGAACAGTGCCGCCAAAGTAACAACATCGCTGCGTGTGGTATTGTTGTACACAGAGCGTTAAATTGTCAGTCTTCCGTCTATGCGAGGCTTTCAAATTGGGAAAACAGCGAAAATATCAATACACCAAACAATATGATGAAAAACAATTTGTTGCCAGTGCCTGCGACAGATTATCGTGTTTGACAATGTTGGAAGAAAATCAAACTTCGTAGCATATTCAAGAAGATTACTGGAGGGCAAAAAACTCGTATGCAGGATTGCTTTATATACTCAAGATAATTAAAAACGGTAGTTTTTGGAGACAGAAATTTTTTCGTCTTGAACTACACAATATTCCCTGCTGCGGCTATCCACCTGCTCATACTGTATAAACAATGAGAAAGGGGCTTCTCCTTACGGCACGTAAGCTGGCAGTGATTGCCTGGCGGCTAGGGGCAGCTAAACAAATTACATTTTAGGGTTAGTTTAGGTCAGGCAAGGTTATATAGGCACAAAAAAATAAAATAAAAGGCTAATTTCCAGCAGTATAGGATACGGGTAAGCCTAATAGTCCCTGCTGCTGCCCTGCCATAGACACAATGAGAAAGTGGGCTTCTAATTACTGCTCGTAGTCTGGCAGTGATTGTCTGACGGTTAGATGCAGCTAAATAAAGGAATTATATGTTTTTGTTAGGATAGGTTAGACCAGGTCAGAGGTCAGAGTTCAGAATTTATTGTTTGGAAGACTAATTGATTTTTAGCACTACTCCAACGTGCTACATTTCATACAAAATTGGCTCGGTATTTCCTTATGAATAAGCAGCTTTTTATTTTAAAAGACGAGAATAAATATCGTACCTTGAATTACGTATTCTCTACTAACTGAACGAAATAACTTATTTCATATGTAGAAAAGTTTAAGGTTAATATAACTTGATGTAAGGTGTCAATTTATATTTTCTACGCATTATTAGCATTTGATTTAATTCAACTCATTACCATACTGTCAGTAATTATGTGGAAAGAGGTGGGAGGTGCAATCCATCAATTAGAATGGCCACCATCATCATTGTTAACTTGAATTTCTTATTGGTTAAGGTCATGTTTGGAAGAAGATTTCAACTTCTAAAGGCACGCAAAAATAAGACCAATAGTATGGATCCGAGTTCCATTAGTGGATTGGAATGACAGATCTACCACATCTTGTTTCGTTTAACGATTCCCTCCACCCAATTAGAATTCCCGACAAAGTCAATTTTTTGAACGACCCAAGACAACTAAATGGCTGTAAGGCGGTACGCTCTAAGTCCATTTTACAAATTTAAATTAATAATCGGTTGTCGAACGGTCAGTTGTTTAAAAGCATGACGTCATTTGGAAATCAAGAAATCAATACCAGGCTAGACAGTCAGTGATCGATTAATCTAACTAAGATTGAGTTCACTAACCTGGTTGTTGCCAAAGGCAATGTTCAGATCAGTTAATCGTATAATTCCTTCACTACCATGCACAGTTTGCTCATTTCCATATTTGGATATACTACGGAATATGCCCTGCTCCAAATGTGCACAAAGTATGGATATTTCAACCTTACTTGCAAAGTAGGCAAGCATGACACTTGTTCCAGCATCTTGCTGAACCTATTAGGCAAGGTTGTCACTTGTTCCAGAATAAACCCTTGAGTGCTGAACTTGGTAAACATTTTCATTCCGTGGAAAATGTGATTCTATTAAAATCGTTTGGATAAATGTACGTGTATTTTCAGTTTCATTCATGTATTTACTGGCAATCGTAAACGTAGAAAAAATACATTCGATACTGCGGCCTAGCCACGATTTCGAAACATACGTGAGTCTGGTAAAATGCATTCGATAGCACGTGGTTAATTGAAAGTTCGAAAGCGCCTAGAAAAACATTATTAGAAGCGTACATGCATGCGTGTGTTACAACCTTATATTAACAACCTTAAATTGATTCATAATGTAGTATAAATTGTATTAGATAAAACCCAACTGACACTCATACTAATTTACCATTGTTATTGCATTTTGTGTTTAGCGTAACGTAACTCAAACTATGATAAAAATGAAATATTTTTGCCTGCAGCAACCGAAGGCAATCACTACTTGCCTATGAACCGTGAGGAGAAGCCCACATTTTAAGTTATGCTATGGCCTACCTACGTATGATACGTTTATTTGGGATTACGTTTCACTAAAACGTTTACAACAAAAGCATTTTTCGAAACACAAAACCCCATGAACCTTGCATTAGGTATTGATAAGGGCAAATCCTGCGGCTTTTGCCAATGGAAGCTACAAGTATATAGGCATTTCCAAAGGATGGAAAGTACCATTTTCACTCATCTATGCCTAACTACAACGTCCGCATTCAGGCAGCAAACAATATCTCATTGCTTCAGCAAATCCCGCATTGCTGTCCTGTCGACGACCACACAAAGAATGCGGTATTTGCAAATAGAAACACAAAACGTTGCGATCGTTGGCTACACCGTAAATTACCGGAAATGCGTATGAGCACAGAGCTAAGAAAGTATCTGGATGGCTTTAATCGCTGGTATCGATCAATATAGGGTGTTTACGGTGGCTCGTAAATGGCAAAAAAGAGAAATACGAGAGAGACGACGGAAGCAGCACAACGTTTATAGGCCCCAATGATTTGCAGTCTAGTTTCAATTTTGCCAGTGTGCAGGAGGACAATAAGGTCACGATAGTAGAGGAACGGTAGAGAGAAAAGGGTCCGGGAATATTTATGGGCTTCGTGTAAGGCTGAATTCGTTATCTCTACTGGTGTACGCAGGCTTAAAAAGAGTTTGACAACCAAGGAAAAAAGAAAATGCCAAAGAGTAGGTTATCTCAAGGAGAACTGGACCTTCGCCGTGGCTTGCTGCAAATGGCGGATTCTGCATCTTAATCTTCGTGGCGCTGGACTGGAAAACCACGACAAGTTAAAGGGAAAACAATTTATGACACCGTCGAAGACGGGAAAATTTGGAAAGCACACAGTTTCTTCCATAAAAAACAAATTCTCCTACCAAAATCCTAACGTCCATACCCACCGTGATCGATATTTTTGCTTTGATAAATTTTGGAAACTTTTGAAATAATTTTTTTAATGTATGATTAGTTGTTTGCCAGGGCCCTAAGTGCTTTTTAAATTAGTTTATTTTTAACAATAAAGATGGCAAAATAAAACCTCTAATGCGAATGACTGACATTCGAATGACACTTCGAATTTTTGTTATCTTCTTTTACAGGAATGTTTGGAAAGAAAAGCATCTTCCATAAAAACATGTTTTTAAGTAAAGGCGATGCTAACGTCCATGTCCAATACTTTTGATTTGATAAATTACGAAACCACCAGAATTATTTTTAATGTAAAATACTATGATGCTCAGAAGATTTTTAAAATTAATTTTTAAACAATAAAGATGACAAAAATACAACCTCAAGTGAGAAAATTGACCTGTGAATGACCGTTTGAATTTTTGTCATCATCGTTTACAGTGAAATACTCAGATATTTTTTTTTAAAATTAGTTTATTTTTAAACAATAAATATGACAAAATACAATCTCAAATGCGAAAGAGTGACCTTCGAATGACCCTTCGAATTTGTCATCTTTCACAGGAATGTTTGGAAAGCACATGATTCTACAATATAAACATTTTCTGCTCTACAAAGGCGATCCTAAAGGCCTTGCCCACCATGTTCTATATTTTTAATTTGATAAATTATAATAACCACTGAATTCAGTTTTTTCCATGTAGGATAAGGCGCTCGCCAAGGCCCAACTTCGAAGTTTATTTATAGAAAAATTATTAAAGAAGACAAAAATACAACCTTTAATCGAAAAAGTTATCTTCGAATGACCTTTTGAATTTATAGCATCTTATCATTATAAACAAATGGCGGAATTTATTACTTTAAAAAACATGGGACCCTGATGATCATCGACTCATTCTACATGAAAAAAAAATTTAGCCGTTATTATTATTTATCAAAGCAAACATATCTAACTGATGGACAAACGGTACATGGTGGACATGTACATGGTGGAAAATTAAATACCAGCATCATAAACTTGGTATTCAATTTATTCAAATGTTTATCTGAACAGATATTTACTGACCTGTTCTTCGCATGATTCTTTGCACATTTATCAGTCAAAATGATTACCATTGCTTATTACTGAATCTGCACTTAAGTGGAGTACATTTGACGACCATTTTTATGGGAGATACCGAATTTCCCAATTTTGCTTTCCGCACATTTGAAATGGTATTTGCATATTGTACACGATCATTTGATTCCCAAGAGTGTCTTTCTTGTACACTGCAGACATTAACAATAAAAAGTATTTAATTGACAATCGTAAATTATTTATCAGACTCTGTATTCTTAACACGTTGCGGGTGATGCTAAAGGCGACGGTTGGGATCAAACCTTCGAAAAGTTTGCTTCGCTTAACTGCAATTTTAATTCGGTATAAAACATTAATGCGCCAAGCCTAAGGCCACCATATCTTAATGCAGTTAAGAAGTGTTTAACTCTTTTGGTGCCAACCTTTAATTAATGCGCGCATGTTTTTAATGATGGCGAAACCAAAAATTAATCTTGCTTGTTGGGCAATAAAAAGTGAACATAAGACTGTCACATGCAGTTCAACTTGACTGAAAATGAGCAAATGCAAAGAAAAGTCCTTCAAGAAAGAAATTGAAAGTTAATGAGTTTTAAATTATCGATAAACATAATTCACATCCGACAACGAATAGATAAATCTAATTTACTACTCCAACAAACAAACAAAATAATTCGATATGACATGTTGAAGGCTTTCCGAGCCTCATTTATTAGATTCTCATGAATTATTGAAATATTGATGTTTACAATTTTAGTTTACAAACTAAAATTAATGTATTCAAATTAACTGGATTAATTTAGTTAAAGTTGTTTTCTTGCATATTTAAGGAGGGACCTTAAACTACTTTGAGATCAACATCCATTTGAGAGCCAATGAAAATTTTACTTTAAGAAGCAATTTGAGGGTATATTTCATGAAAAAAGCTAATTGCGAAGTAGTAAAAAGTTGGTTTAAAACTGAAAAACCTCGTATAAATTGAGAGAAAACAAATATTTCTTGATGTTTGCTGACCATCGATAGTGCTTAAAAGAAATGGCAATCGATTTTTGACAGAAAAATGCTCACTAATATTTTAGGCAAGCATTTCCTCGCAGTTTTTTGGATAAACTTTAGCACAGTCCCTTTTCCAAATGTGTGCATAATATTTATATTTCAACTCTACTTTTCTAGAATAATGTACAAAAATGATACCTGTCCTAGCTGTTGGAATTTCTCACAACAATGCAATTTCTGATTTAGCTACCCCTAACCGCCAGACAATCTCTGCCAACATATTAGCCGTTAGGAGAAGTCCACTTTCCCATAGGGTCTATGCCTGAGTAGATCCTATACCGAAGCAAAAGTGTTTTTTGACAGAATATCTTAGGTAAGCATTTTTTTCCAATTTTGTTGACCATAACATTTTTATTTCCACTCTACTTTTCTAGCATACAAGAATCGTTGTGAGTCCACTTTCTTACAGTACCTATGCATAAGCAGGTCATATACCGAAGTACCCCTGTTTTGTATAGCCGTAAACATGCAATGATTGCTGAATATCAGCTATCAAAGAAGGAAAATCAATTAGGCCTATTGACTGGTTAATAAAACTTGTCCTACAAAGGTAAAAATGGTAGAAACCTTAAACAAGTGGAAGACTTCCTTTCAGGCACCTTGTGTATTTCAGATGGATTGCCCTTCTGGCTGCAGTGGTTACAAATTAATGTACAACTGGTATACCTGGTGAACATAAAAGTCTTTATCCCCCCAAATAACAATTACATTTTTGTAGATTTTGTGTGTTCACATGTATAGGAAGACAGGGGTACGCTATCCAAAGGTGCAAAACCATTTGACCTTTGACCAAGTTTTCAAGTTCTTTCAGACAGGAAGTACTTGAAGGAAGCAAAATAGACGTATGGTCCCAATTTGAATATTGTAGAGCATGTCAATATTACTGTATATCCGTTGCTACCCCACATTAATGGCTGAATGAAACGGGCAAGAAGCCATAATTACAGTTGTGTCACCTGTACTGTTATAACATGTTTGAGCTGTTCACTCCAAATATTATGGAAATTATTCATTAACGAATGTGGGTCAATGAGTGTAACCGCACTAAAATGTACATTCTGTTAATTTGGGTGGGGGGGAGGGGTAAAGACTATGTACATCTGGTACATGTATACTGTCCAACCAGTGTACACTCAAATTAGTTGCAAACTGGTTGTATTTGAAGCAAATATCAGCAGTTGCAATCACCATCTGCATAAGAGCACCTTTGGAAAACATCACTGACATTTCCTGATACCCCACATCGGTTGTGCTATCACCAAAGGCCGAATAAATTCACTTGTTGTTCCTCTCGTCAAAGCAGGGACCATAAAAAAGCATGCGATAAAGCATGCGATGACCAATAGGCCAGGCACTTATTTTGCGCAGAAAGGAGCCAGGAAGAGAAATCAACGCCAAGCTTTCCTGTCTTAGATCCAGCCTTGTTGCCAGGCAACCTGGCAACGAGAAAACTGACAAGAAGACATCCTTGCAGAAAACCATTTGATAATAAAAATTACGTTCATGTACAGTCGAGCTCCAAAAACCCAAACAGAATTCACATGAGTTGCATGAAGTCCAATACAGTTTCGATCAGCATTGATTTCACTGACCATTTATGGCACACAACGTATTTGTGTTGTTGACATGACAATGATGTGCACCAGGGTGAAAGCAAATTCGTTCCTTATAATTTTTCAAATTACATTAGCGCCCAAACCGTAATTTGGTGTCTCCCATTAATTGGCTTGGTGCGTCGAAGGACCTGCCAATGAGCATAAGTGATATCCGTGAATTTTCTCTATGTAATTACAAATGCATAATGAAGCATGAGCATATTATCAGCAAATCTAATTTGCAGCGAAATCACATGCAAAGTTTCTTCGAGCGTGACGATTAGCGTCAAATCTCGTGAAACTGCAAAATCCAAAATTATATTACGTGAATAGGTGCACACTGGAATGATTTGTGGAGATGGGATGATCTCCAAGGATGTGCTTCTTTCGTCTTACGAAATGCTCACAACTGCACCATAGTGAACTTGTTTGAGGACCTAATTTTTTTCAAAAATAATATTACAGGGTTCCCTCAAATTATATTTCCAACTTCACGGACTTTTCCAGGTTTTTGGAAAAGTTTCCCTGCCTAAAAAAATGTTTATCGACTAAAATGGAAACAAAATTTCGCATGCAGTTACTGGTATTTTTGTTTATTATTTCCAAGTTGAAAACCTTACATGCCTCACACGTCAACGGCATACCCATAATGGTTTTCCGTAGAATCTTCTTATCACATTAGTGTGACTATATATGCCCTCCTTTGAGCAGAGCCATCAAATTCAATCCGAGTTATGTAAATTTCATAAGGACTTTTTATAAGAACTTTCTAAGAATTTATTTATCAACGAGTGTCAGGTGATAACGTAGTTGAACGAGAAACGTCTTGGTTGTCATGACTGCAGAACAGCGATGTACATAATACATGTATTCTTTGCAAGTGGAACATACTTTATTTTTAGTCACGTTAACATTCTTACATGCAGAGGGCTTAGCTCCAGTGAGTCTGTCGTCTACACTAATTTGTGACCTTCCCCCACGAGGGGTTGTGTGATAGCTAGAAATTTGATTTCAGCAGAAATCCTCTCCAGGCATCGAAGTATCTTACATGTGAATGACTAGAACTTTAGACAGACATGAAACCTTCCTTATCACTACCCATTCTTCGAAACCGCAAAGTACTTGGACTTGCTGGAGAACAAGTTTGACTTTCTTTGAATTTTTCATTCAGACAAATAATATAATTTCTTTTTCTATGCCATTTGAATCAAACATTGAGAAATGCAGGAGTGTCAAAGGTTATAAGCTGCAGTAAGCTTCATGAATAGGTCACTTGACCATGGATAATTTGCCGTACGATGACTTTTCAACTTTGGAAATAAAATAAGAAACAAAAATTCATCAATATATACATATATTTACGGTTGGCAAAGAAAAAGCATTTGTGGCAACATTTAAAGGTCAGCTGCAAATAGCAACAAATCTTCAAACCAATGCAGCGTACAGTATAATGCTCAATAGGATTGCCATAGCTACATGTACGTTGGTCATGGATCACAAAACATAGTTCTAGGAGAATCTAAGTTACTACAGTATTTCATTTCTTCTTAAGAAAGTAAACAAAAACTATGTATACGCTAACTCATTTAAAAAGTTAATGTTGCAGTGCTCCAAATGGGAATTATTAAAGTTCAGACTTCTATGACATTAATAATGACAGCCTAATGAATGTTCGTTTCCCATACCAAAAACTAATTGAATTTTCTCATTCTATTTTCAAAGGAAAAAAATTCGCATGAGATTACAGATATGGTGTTACTGATTTGATGAGCTCCGTATATTTTTGAAAATAAGGTTATGCTTTCCCCAAGCACCGAAAAGCTCTCCGCATGTTTTTTTAGATTAAAGCATGATAATGACGATGATGGAGAAGTATTTTTCTATTTTTTTGTTGAAAAGCTAATTAAGCCATCTATCCAATTAACACCAGCGTGCAAAGAAGTTTCAATACAGCATCTGCTGACAGTATCTGATCGTGTTGTATTAAATGAGCATGGTATGTACTTTTCGTAAGGGCATTATGTTGATAAAGTTGGGATACTTACGAAAGAATACTTTGAGGACAACGTACGGTACATATAAATGCATTCAGATTTTCTATTAAGGAACTTTTGGCTCTGGTAACATTGCAAAGAAATATTAAAATAGGCAATTTAATCTGCCAAGCTTCGGTAGGTAATTATAGGATGAAGAACAATGAAAAAAATGCCCTCATTAATATAATTCCATAAAAGACTGAGGCTTCCATTGAATTGACTGCCATAATGAGTATGAATTGAAACAAAAAATTATACGTGTAAAAAAACTGCATTAACTTCCTGCAACTAAGCATGCTTTCATCACCATTAATGTACTAAAAGTTATTCAAATGAACCGAAATTGCCAGCACATGCTATGATTTTCATTTCCAACAAACACCATAAATGCAGGCCATTCGCAGTCGTGTTTTTAGATAACATGCAATTTATTTTAAAGATGATCAGTTTATTTGCAAAAAAAATGTGGCTAAACTACGGTATATGCCCTGATCCAAATGTGCACATAATATTTATATTTCAATTCTACACGTTTTCACCCAGATATGACATTTTCAAATCAACTGACTTTTCCAGGTTTTATAACAAATTTCCCTGCTCTCCCTGGACATTGAAAATGCAAAAATGTGGCATGCCAATGTTTGGAATGCTACATTTATTGCTTTTTAAATGGTTCCAAGGGTTAAATGGTTGGTGTCCACCCCAAATGCGGTGGTAATTAACTGCTGAATTCTAATTTTTGGGTTGATGGATTACACCCCCCTACCACATGGTATTCATTTACTGATTGTAGGGTACTGAGTTGAATTAAATACAATATAAACAGGAGATGAAACACAAATTTAGATTAGTTTTCTTAACTTTTTTTACAGAATTGCTTATTAGCTGTTGATTTTTATCCGAACCAATAACTAGCAATGAAAAATCTGCTATTGATTTGTTGAATTTCCCCGACCTTTTAGAATTAAATCAATTTTCCGTGACTTTTCCCTGACTTTTTCATGCCGTTTCAATTTCCCTGACTCTTCCAGTTCGCCAGGTCCGGGGAAATCCTTTTTCATGTTTAAATTAACGTACATGTCCCTATATCCTAAACCGGCCCTTACAATGTACTATATAATGTTTGACTTAGCAGCCCCTAACCGCCAGGCAATCACAGCTAGCTTAGGAGCCATTAGGCGAAGCCCACTTATTGCATTTAGCTTATTACTCCCAAAAGTATTTCCTTCGTAGAGACATAACCTAGCCTAAATGTGGTATAATGAATAAGGATAAAGTTCAAGTATCTTACTATAATTTCGCTCAAGAACCTAATTGCGGATTTATATCTCAACAGCATTAATCGGAAACGAAAAGCCCAGGCATGAGTTGCAATCTCAGTAGAAAATTTCAATAATTATGGAAAATCCAGGTCTGCTAATCCCATTAATTGTTAATGTCAGTTTCTCATACTTGTATTTGGCATTCAGTCGAATTCCCAAGTCTTGTTTGTTTTATCCATAAATGTAGCAAGAAGGGCTTTAATCAGTTTAAGTCGATACAAAAGCAGGCTTTCCATCACAAAGGATCAGCTTGTCAGAGCTTTAAGAACGGAAGTCCAGTCATGCAATGCGATTACTGCGGTTTTGAACATATTATTAAGAGCCAGAAACACTGAGGGGCTCGCTCTTTGAAAACAAATTGCTGCTAGTGCAGCTTTCCCTTTCGTGTTCAACAACGAGATACAAAGACATTTTTAAAATGAGCAAACCCTGGTTCGGGCGAGGTCATCCCTTGCTCTTTTCAAGATATCAATCCAACAATGCAGGAGAAGCTATCGTAACGTTGTTTTTAATCATCTTCAATTTCGTAAAAGGTTGTCAAGAATGGAATGAATCAAGATGCTATCTCGGTCACTATCTTTTGAGCAATAGAGCTCTAAGTTATCTTTGTTCAATTAGACATGTTGCTTATGGGCTGATTTGTATGCATGCAAATACATAGTGGTAGTTATACAATACATGTAGTCTTGAAGCTAATGCCAGTTAACGTCGATATGAAAATCGCATATTAATAATTAGCAAGTAGAGTAATTGACGGAAAAATAAATTGGGTACACCATTTAAAAACTACAGTGTACACTTATTGAAATACGGTTGTTTGAAAAGCACTTCAAAACTCATATCGAAATGCATATCCATATGCCATGTTACGAAATTATTGGAGCAACATTATCTCATTAAGTTCAAATAACATAATATATTGTTCAATAATTGCATGGTCATATTTTACTGAGCAATGATGGATAAGTAAACACTCATTTAGTCAGGAATACCGGGTGATTACAAATGAATGCAGTGGTTTCATGAGTTTGTTGAGGCCGTATTACTGCAGATATAGCGATTATGTTAAATTATATCAAACAAGCATCTCAATTTTTTTTTTAATTTTACAGCGGTGAAATGTTTCCGCCTTCCACTGCGCTGAAGCTGAGCTGAAAGATGTCATTTTACGACTCAGCGCCCTCTAGTGGCGGAGGGAGGAAACATCACTAGTGGAAAATTCCAAAAAAGAAAACAGAGATGCTTGTTTGTTATCATCATACTTGATCGCCATATCTTAAATAACAAGGACAAAAAATTCACGAACTACATGTAGATATATGATAACCTATAGATAACTTAATTAAGACTCGATTCAATTCAATGCAGAATCACTTGGGAGGCACATATTGAGAATTAAGAGATGTCTATAAAAACTTACGAGAGCTATTCTACATGTACAGTATGCATGTGCATCTTATCTGTGATTATATAAGTGTATGTCGAATACAACACTCAGTGATTTATTGAAAGCGTTGTCATCATTTGTAATCACCCTGCAATTTCGACTATTTTTAGATTTTAGTAGCCGAATATTTTCACCACCCAACCATCCTCTTTAAGTTTCAAAACCCAGCTCGCGGAAAATTGCATATCCCAACTTTAATAAGAAGTAATGGTTGACATTAATTCGTTGTGACATGTACACAGTGTACCAAAGTCGGTGTTAGTTGCTTATTAATTAAAACAAACGTCTTTCCTGCCGCTCAAATCGGATTTCTACACTGCCTACATCAACATACCAGGTCTGGGATCATTGTCAACCGGAAATCTTGAAATGTTTTACAATGGTGACATTTCAGATGATGCCATATTCCACATGGATCAAGCAAACAGAATCCTCGAAGATGCGTTTCAAAGAAAAAAAATCGGATATTGGATATTGTGTTGGTGTACCATCTTCACGCTCAATACCAGTGAACTTTACTGCTCGTGAGCTTAACCCTAGACAGCTGATAGCCTAGAAGGACATATCTCGTTATAGTATGGCTTACACGGAACCCAGAAAAATACAACTCTGGTTTTGGGCTTAATAGAAACCCTATAAGGTAGACTTCAGGTATATCAAATATCATTCTCCGACAATGACATTGTTATTATTCTACGAAGGCCATGCGAACAATGACAACATCTGAAATTTCAATTAACTTCTCAATTACCTGTACACGTATAGCTATCACAAAGTAGGCCTATTCGTTATTGCCAGATTTACAGCATAAAAGTAATGCTAACATCTGAAATACATTGATATCCGTCGCCAATTTATCACTACTTTTACATGCGCAGTCCCTTAAACAAATTTAAAACATCAAGACGCGAGTTTATATGACTTGCCATGAAGTCTGTTACTTGATAGTGACATGTTTCAAAAAACCCAGAATCATCTGCTTATTCACAGGCATGTTGTATGCATCTTAAACTGTTTACAGTGCGATATTCAGCTTACTTTGAGCTACTTGGTTAGATGTACCTTGATTCAATAACCCCTATGCTGATTCTCAAATCGAATACTGTACATGTACACTGTATACTAAACTCAAACTCAACTATGTCAAACAGGAATACATACATGACTTAAGAAATTTCTTAGATAAAGTAACTTAAAGTATGCGTGTAAACATATTGTACATCCACTAAGATGAGTGATTCCGCATTAATAAACCAAAATATTTATCGAAGAATTATCACTCAGTACAGTGATTATAACAAATTCGAATCATAATGATCGACGATTATGCTGGCGGATTTATCTCGTTGCATTTGTAAGAAAAACCAAAATCATCCATGTAGCAATAACAGAATGTGCAGCTCAGCATATTTCGCATAAACATTTATCTAAGTAGTTTTGCAACGATGCACTACTTCATTTCTGTGATCCAACTATTCAATGCTGGGCTTGTACATGCACGCAAAACATATTTAAAAAATTCCGCACAATTTATTTCATACGAACGAAAATTCCCATCAGTAAATCTGGTAATCTAATGCACCGCTGCGAGATTTTAAGAATGGGAACGATTTCAACAAACATGGCAGACTTTTCAGACACCGTGTATTTGTATCTCGCTGCATTTCGTGCACCAACTTCCAATTAACAGCCAAAGTTCCGTGAAATATGAATTGTCATGATAAGAATTATAAAGATTATAGGATATTGCTATCCTCGCTGGCCATCAGTATAATGAAAAGACGCTTTTAATGTCAACCGAATGAAATATCTGCACGACATCTAATTAGTGGTGCGCTCCAATGGATCAGCAAAATTCCTCGTATCCGATATATTAGGTTATTACATTGCCAAGTGCATCCTACAATATATGAGCAATAGATACACTAATTGCACATAGCGGAAAAAAACCATAGTGGTCATGTCCTCCATGCAAGCACAGCTTCACTTGTTAATACCAGCACAGACAATAAACATTAATGTGCTGCCCCAATGAATGGCAGCGCCATCTTTGATCCAAACCTCCAATGTCAAAAAACTGAGTAATTTAATTTGGAAATCAAGCATGAAACTCCTAAGTTGGGATTTATGAGGTTAGTTTTGAGAAACGTTTAGCCACGTTTTGGCGTCAATGTTCGAGAATATAAATTTCATTGAAGTCAATTACACCGATAGATCGAGAGCCAATCAGATCGATTTCCTCGCTGGTCACTACTGGTCGATGATCTTCTGACCAGCCCATTCGGCAGCTCGAAGGCAGTGCAACGCTCGCTATAACACCCTTTGCAGCAATTCCATTTGAAATAAATGAACTAATCATTTGATATCTCTTAGCTGAAGTAACCATTTAAGCCAGTTTTATGACACAGAGGAAATTTAATTAGCTGGCAACAGTGACTAAGACTCGACAACGGTTCGATGAACTTATATTAAAATAAGATAGACGAGAAAGCGTGCCATGTTATGAACATTAAACGTGATAATCGTTTTAAGAACAACATGGCTGCGAGGGAAAACACTTCCTTTTTCGGCTAATATTGAGAAAACTGGCAAAATGTGAGGAGCGCTGTGCCATTAAATCACAATGGCCTTACTAATTAGGAGATTTCATTATGGAAAAAGGACATGAGTCCGTTACGCGTTATTAGTCTGGCCACTGGATAAAAACACTAAACACCAAAATGCAGGAAATACGCCATCTCGACTACGATGATAAAACAAAGATACCAAAAGTGTTGCCTCTATAAAATACGTCTTAGCACATACATACATGTAACTTTAGCATAGGCGAACATGGAGTTACACTGTACAAGTACAATGAATCATCAAAAAGTTTAAGAGTTATGTTGAGCCAACACCTTGTCAATGGAAAAACATGCTAAGACTAACGTTCTAATAACTTCTGAAAGTTATGTCAACAAAAAATAAAATTCAAAATGGCATGAACTACGGATAAGGATTTGGTAATGAGAAAAATTCTTCAGACATCACTTGCGTGGCCTCAGAAGTTGCATTAGCTCTTAGAGTGACTAACTCAATATTAGACATATCTAGTTAGTAGGCTAAAATGGAGTTGCCAAGTAATTGCAAAGAATTATCAACATGAACATGTTGATGAGTTGCTACACTGTATGTTTATGTTAAGCTTACACCTTGTCAATGGAAAAACATGTTTAGACTTGCATTTTATTAAGTTACGAAACATATGCCAACAAAAATAAAATTCAAGCTGGCATAAATTAACGAAATGTATTTGGTAATTAGAAAGCAAAATTTTCCAAATATCACTTTTGTGGCCTTAGAAGTTGGCAACTCTAAAAGCTATTGCTAATTCCATACCATCGCCATAGCTAACGTAGGCAAAGATGGAGTTGCCAAGTAATTGCAAAGAATCATCCATGTGAACATCTTGATGAGTTGCCGCCCTGTATGTTTAGCTAACACCTTGTCAATGAAAAAACATGTTTACACAAGCGTTCTAACAAGTTCTGCAAGTTATGTCAACAAAAATAAACTTCAAATTGGCATGAACTACGGAAAAGGATTTGGCAATGTAAAAATCCAAATTCTTCAGACATCACTTTTATGACCTTAAACGTTGCAGTAGCTCTTAGAGTTGCCTAATTCAATATCTCAGGCATATCTAGTTGGTTCGTAATTCCTTATAATTTCATAATTTAATTGTGGAGTAAACTTCCGGCATGCATGGCATAAACAAGTCTGAAGCCATCATGGCACGTTATTGATGGCCCGCAGTCAAAAGTAGCTTTTCATCAAGAAATGCATAATTAATAAGCTTTCATAATTAATGCGCTGATGATTTAAGCTCTAAATAAACCACGCTTTAAACGGCTCTCGACATACATTACGTTCTTTAAAATAAGACTTAATTGTATACGAGATAAATACGGTTTATGCTCGTTCATTCACTGTCCACCAGGTGGCAATGTGAACGTTTACAGTAATTCTGACACAATCAAGCCGAATTGTGTAAGCAAAATTCTTATAATACAGCTCCTGCATACACCCTTGTATTATCAAAAATAGATGTTGCAACTTTATGAGTACTTGTGGTCATACATGGATTCCACAATGGTCGACAGCATTGCATTTGCGAGAAAGCAATTAATGCAAGGGGCATAAAATATCCGATAGGTTGCCTTTTATGGGGAAACATTTAGTGTTATATCACCTCTTGATAATCTAGTTAAAGCCTGGAAATTGTTTTGAGCTTACGCATGGATTGAAAACGAAGCTAACAAACGGCAAATAATTATGTGGCAATATCGGATGCGGTAAGTCCACAAAACAATATAGGGCGTAAAAAACCTTCGTAATTACCACCCCTTGGCAAAATAAAGGAAATTATTTCTAAAGCTAATAGCACTTTTTAAATCGGTCACAGATTGGTTTATATAGCTTTATAGATACTTGGCTCAGCACATCAGCGTTAATCTCACATGTGGGACAGTCGATTACTGTCTCAATTTAGGGAAAAACGTTGCTATATGAAAATTTTCAATATTGGCAGGCAAATAACACTATCACCGAACCTCTGCAGGAAAGCCTGCATACAAAAAAGTTCACACGTTTAACACTACATTTCGACGAATGGGAATTTTAAATTCCGCTTTTTTACATTTTCGTTTACCTTTTCGTACTCCCAGCTTGCCTTTAACAGTACAAATAAACAGACATTTACGACGGTTCCTTCCAGCCAGCGCCAAATGCGCCGTTGTAAACCCATTTTCGGTTAGAATTTTGTGAAAAATCAATACTATTACGAACCCTAATATCGGTAGACGACATCTAGTAGGCAATCAGCATAATGAGAGGCCGCATGCTTCTCTAAACAACGACTATATCATTAAAGCAGACGTCTCGTATGATACAAGGTGTGCGGACTTACCTAGAAAGATAAAAACAACGAAATTTTAATAAGGATTTGAAAGATCGTGCAAACATATGGAATGAAAATCATCACAACAATAAAATTACGAATGGAATGCATTATTCACAAATGAGTGAGTTGCCTCTACATACATGAGCGAATCAAAGCTATTTACGAGTGCACTTCTGGTTTCTTGGAGATTTTTTGGTCGTTCAATAAACATTTTCAGTTCAACAAGCATTTTCAAGTCGAATTGACACTAGGCAATTTATTAGAAAAACGACATTCACCATTTGAATTTTAATCGTTCTTAAAATTTGGTGGGATGGTTAAACAAATGGTCAAAACATAAGTCAGGTACATGTATGCAGGTGAGGCATTAATCCATTTCGCCCAAAAGTTTTGGACTTCTTCAGGTGAACTAGCGTTTTAAAGCATTGCACAAATAAGAAAACACTGCAAGACATTGCTGCATGTGTATTTCGAAGCAACTTAGTCGTTGAACAAACATTTTCAGTTCTTTAACATTTTTAAGTCGAATTAACACTAAGCAATATATGAGAAAAACGACATCCATCATTTTTATTTTTATTGTTCTAGGATTTGGTTGGATGGTTAAACAGAGTGAAACCTCAGCCAGGTATAAAGGTAGAGAATTTAATCCATTCTTCAGGTGGATAACTAGTGTCTCAATACAACGCTCAAGTAAGAAAAAATGCAAAACATTGGCACTATTTGTAAAGACATATACACTGTACAATGTACATGTATTGCAGAATGCATTACAAAATAGTCCAATGTTTTGTCATTTTTCTTACTTGAGCATTGCTTTGATGCCCTAGTTAATCCACTTGAAGAGGCCCGAAACGATTGGGTGAAACGATGTGAGATTAATTATTTTACATGCTACACTACAGAATGGTCCCTGATCCAAATGTACTCAACATTTTTTGTTTGTTTATTTGCCTTTTCGTTTGTTTGTGTCATTGTGTCCTAACCAAACCAAAATTAAACTAACTTAAAACAATTTCTTCCTTTACACTGTACATGCTCAACCACCAGGAAATCACTGCCAGCCTAGGAGCCTTTAGGAGAAGCCCACTTTCCCAAAGTGTCTATGGCAGAGCAGGGACTATTCCGAAGCACAGCCTTTGACCTTCACATCTGGTTGAGTCTCAACCCTAAATTCATCATTTTGGCAGAGAAAACGTCAAGGTAGCAGCAGGAGCTTTAAACCGTGTTTAAATGAAGTGAAAATTATGAAACCTGGACGCTGTTAATTTCCTATCCCACCACGCTGCAGAAATGGCAAATTAATTACTCTCAGTTGTAAATTCCGGCCTGCACGCACATGTTAGGGGCCAAAAAACGTGACGGGCAGATTGGAGGCCCTTCATTAGCAGGTGTTGCCCATTTGCCCGTTTTAACGACTCGAAGCAGCTGAATATCGAAAGGTTCATTGAAATTAGGCAAACAAAATCCAATTAACAGCTGACGAGATGGAAGGAGGCTTCAAAGGGTGATGGACCTTCTTGGCGATAGTTGGAAGCTGAAGTGGGTAAAAATCAGCAGTGCTCATCAACATGCACCACGAGTGGATTTTCCATCAGCCAAGGAGGGCCATCCAGGAATGCAATCTTGACTGTTTCGGTTTCCAGATTTGCCCAGAGATTCCCCCTGTCGGCGACGTACGTGTTAAGTGCCCCAGCAATCAATCACGAAGGGCATTAAACATCGTCATGAAGTTATGACGATCCGTAAATCTCGTAGCATGGAGTAGTAGATATCAGTTGATAGTCCCAAGAGCCAATATAAATTAATCGATGTTGGCCGAAACAGCTTCTCCTAATACAATCAAATTCAGCTGGGGCGAAATAAAATTAGTCTTAACGAAGTCGCCTCATAAACGGAAAGTAATAAGGCGAACATGGGGGACTGCGGCCATTAGGCAGCTTTATGCCCCTCGAGCGAGTGCCCATAACATGAAGAGTCGCCAATAACAAGAGCCAAAAAAGGCGGAATGAGGACCAAGCCTTCATGCAATGTGAGGTCCAAATGCCAACCGAAAATTAAACCATGCTTGTACATGTAATACAGCGAAACCCCACACATCTATAAGTAGAACAACCCATTATGTTTAAGACATTATGTTAGACTGTTTTTCTCTGCACCGGATGTGTCATAGAAGTAATATTAGAGTGAACCCCTCCAAGTGGGACATCCCGTAACAAAATGTGCTAATGGACCATTAGTCGGAAATGGTCCATTGGAGAGAACCCCTTCATATTGGAAAATTTAACAGGGTTCCAACAGCTTTAGTAACAAAATCCCCTGACTTTCCCAGGTTTTCAGGGTCATGTGTTATTTTCGCCTGACCTTTAGAGTTTACCCATTGACCAAAATAAAGTAAAAAGAATCCACCTATTTACCAGGACGATAATTATTTAATTTGTTTAAATGTAAAAAAATTCACCAACATCAAAGTTACTGATGCACTTTTTTTATTTGGATTTTTAAGTAGGAGTACCACGATGCTCGGAATTTATTTTAACTTGGCAAATTTCGAATAGGTGCCAATCTGTCATATTTGGGTTTTCTTTCATTGCACATAGGGCAACTTCACATAAAAACTACAGTACACTCTATAATCGATATATGCAATAGCTTCTGGATTGAAATTATAATTCAAAGTTAGGAAATCCCCTGACTTTTTTAAACCTTTTCAAAATTTCCCTGACTTTTTGAAACATTTTCAAAATTTCCCTGACTTTTTGAAACATTTTCAAAATTTCCCTGACTTTTCCAGGTTTCTCAGACAGTTACCCCCCGACTTTCCCAGGCTTTCCAGGATTGCCGGGTTTTCAAGGATTCCCAGGTTCTGGTAACCCAGGTGTCATTTACGATACTAGCTTTTATATTGTTACCGGCTTAATTTTTTTTTAACTTGGCAAACTAACTCGAACACCCCATTAACTCGGACACGTTTGGAATGCAGCATAGGTGTGCAACTTTGAGAGGTTCCATTGCAATTCTCGCATTTCGACACCAAGACGTCATTAGCACACTTGTACATGTAATTTCAATACTTATATGAAAGCAATCATGGCAACCACCCTGAACCCTTGTGCTTGCACACAAAAGCAGGGCCACAGTTTACCAAGGGCTTCACTAGAAAAAAAATGCGATGTGTCTGTTGGTATAAGAGCAAATTTCCTTGTCACTTGAGAAACCATATTACTGTATTCTCATCCATCACAAGTCCATTGCAATCATTCGCAAGAAGATCTACCTCCCAGAAGCAACTTTTTGGACAAACCATCTTGGCGTTTTATTATTCAGTCCATTAAAGTTTAATAGTGTCTCATAACACCTCACCGAAGAACTGGTTGCATCTTACATGTGAAGCAAATTCCAACTGACACTAGCTCACCCTGTATTACTAAGTGCAAGGCAGTTGCCGTTGGATATAAGCCCATTTAAGTAAAGTCTAGTTTGCTTTGGTGGGATTAGCCTTTGAACAAAGCCAAATAAATGTTGGAGAGCCACATATTTGCTCACAGAAATTATGCAGTTTGACGATTAAATATTTTATCGACTAAACCCAAAACGTAAGGAATGCAGAATGCCTGATGAACCACAATAGCAACTGCATAATCTGAATATGTTGATGGCATGTTTAAACGTTTACCCAGACTATGTGAATATGGTATTGACAAATTCATACAGAATACGTTAGCTGCTTTAATATTTGTCCTAGCTTGTTTTGATTCTGGAATCGTTTTCCGATAACGCTGATAAAATGCGCTATTGAAGTCAAATATATACAATGACAAATTTGCATCAACCTTATTTAAAAATGACGAAAAAAAGTAGTCACACTGAAATGCACTTAGTGAAACATAGGTTGGGGCTAGTGCGCATGCTCAGAAATATTCACCGGCAATATCGAGAATTGAATCTTAAGTGCACCAATTAAATAAATAGTACACGGATATTAATGCTTTGCCAGAACTAGTGCATCAGCAGAAGTTTCCAAACCTTTATGATTTCCCGAGTTGAACTGCACTATGGGAAATCGAAACCTTCTCCAACCACAAACTGGAATTACAAGTTGGAGTTTTCCGTAATCTTAATAATTGCACAGGCCCTTAAATAATTAAGCTAAGCCGAGAAAATTGCTTCCCCGGTTAGGAAAACAAAAATTTCAAGTTACGCAAAATTCCCTCGTGACCCAATTAACTGTTCCAGGGATAATTAAAAAGAAACCTTGAACACGAACACAGACGTTCAGTTTAAAAATGCACGCTGAATTAACATTAAGAAATACTGCTTGAAACTCGAGCATCTTAATCCCATCAACTGCATAAGCTGCATATTCCTGGGGATAGAAAAGGGAGATGTTTGCAAGTGGATGTTTGCGTGAATATAATAAGTACATGTACAGTATTATGCACTGCTCCAATGTGCACAAAATTTGTACAATTAAACCATACATGCCAACAAGACAAGAACGACACTTGTCTTAGCTGTCGCAAGTTATCCTTTTTTGTTTTTTATACTGTTTATCCTCACCTACTATAACAAACTATTTTAATTATCCATCCTAACAACCTAAACAAACCAATATATGCTACCCTTTATTTTGCCAGCCCTAACAGTAGACAATCAATGGTAGCAGCAGCCCCCTTCCTCAGTGTATAAAATGGAGCAGGGTAGTAGTAGGGCATATTCCGAAGTACAGGTGTTTGCACGAGACACATGCAAAGTAATTCGAACTTACAGTATGTGAAGATATTTTTTGTAGTGATATATATAAAATACACTACGTTAGATAATACTGGAGTGTGTTGGTATACGGTCATGACTGAACAAGCCCACTGGTCTATCATACATACAGGTATTGGCAATATAACCTGGCCCTATTCCACAAACGTGGACAGGTATTAGCATACAAGTTACAAATGTGTGGACTGGAAAAATATGGGCTTGGAGTATTGTGTTCCCCAATGATGACGAACAACTTGTAATTATTAGTAACTCTTACAATGGGATAAAATGTACTGCTAACATGTAAGGTATGAAGTAATAACACAAGAATAGAAAAATTTTAGTTGTACACACATTTGAATACATACAAGTGCATATAAATGTATTACTCCACTAACATACACATACTGCTATATACGACTCCATACTTTTTGCGGAATAGGGCCTTATATGTTAAAATCATTACCATACCCTACCCCACATCCCAAAATGTTCAATAAAATTACGGAATCAATAGTTTATATTCACACCGGCTTTACCTTCATTTAACCACAAACATAATCAACATGTATTAGATAACCCCCTTTTAACATGTTGAAACCAGCTTTAAGAATGACTAGGATTTATACACTGGGGTTGATAGAAATTATCTGAAGCAGTTCCAAGCTTTCTTGTACGAGTTTTGTTCAACAATCAGCGTCAAAAATGACAAATATGCCAAAACAACGCCGTTTTTTCATAATTCTGCTGGGATTCCGAGACAATTTCCTCCATTTTTGGGAGCTGTTATAGGTTTCGGGCGGCCAGTAATCAAATTAACGCTTTTTGGGCCGCTAGCAGCATGTTATGGCGGCCCTTCCAAATCGATTATTCCTAAATGCAGCCTAACGTAAAAGATTAGAAGCTATAAGAGCCATTGCATTTTGGAGCACAGCACCAACGTACAGTATACAATATCCGTATGAGCACTTTGGTGTAGTCGAGCAAGTTAAACACATAAACCCGCATAGCTGGGCTACACTTTAGCAAGAGATCCAATCAATCTAGAGGCGCATCGGTCGAGCTTTTCCTTCTCTTAAAGCTTCAGTGGCACAGTCTCCAATTCCCTGGAGAAGTGTCTTAAAAAAAAGACAGCGCAGGATAGGAGAAGACAAGAAAATGCTGAAGAATAAGGTCGGAAAAAAGAAACCTAATATAAAAGCGGAATGCGAGCGAGCTAAGACGGTGTTTACAGCAATGGGGTGAGGCTCAGTTGCTCGCTAGAATGATTTATTTAAGCCGAGGTAAATGGTAGATGGTCTCAGGTGCAAAACCTATTGCTTCCATTTGGAAACAGAGCGATCTGTTTCCTGTCTGGGCTTTTGGGGGATTTGGGGAGAGATTTCACCGACCATTCATCTAGACCTTCGAGAAACGTCCATTACCGTCATCGATGGTGATCTGGAACGCGAAGAAATGCAGGAAATGCCATGACAGCCTCATCAAGGTGATGCAAAAATCATTGAAAATTTACAAGGATGACTCCTGGTTTAAGTTTCTTTATTTTCTTCAAAAATTTAACATGAAAACTATAGTAGATCGAATCAGTTACGAAAACAATTTTTATAAAGGCGAATGTTGATTTTAAGATGCTTAAGCAGGATGTTACGGGATTTGGTATTGCAAATTCCATGACTTCTTCATGACTTCAACAAATTGCCATGCCTATTAGTATATGGGGTAGTTTAAGTTTTATGTCATGACTAAATAGCGATTTTCAGAAACATTATCTACCATAGTGGCATTATGATTATTCGCCAAAAACACGTCGTGGGCTAAATTGTTTTCGAAAATGGGTAACAAATGAAGGTTTTATACCCAAATTTTTATTTTGTGAATCAATGAAAAGCCTAAAATTCCATGACGACATTGTAAATTTCATGACTTTTCCATGACTGATTTAAATTTCATGACTTTTTCATGACCCTCATGTGCATTTCATGACTTTTCCATGATCCTGATGTGAATTTCATGACTTTTCCATGGCTTCCACAACCTGAATCTCATTTAATTACTTTTCATGATTTCCATGACTTCCATGACTAGCAGACACCATGTTAAGAACATTTTACCCAAACGACAGGACTCAATTATTCATGATGTTAAGAAAATTATTCGTTTGATCTCGGTTGTAGAATTTTACTAGCTTTTTTTCTGCCCTGAGACAGGGTTAATCCCACTCAAGATTTTCAACTTCCCTGACTTTTTATCGCTTCAAAAATTTAAAATCTTAAATGTTCTTTCTCGAATCAGCAATCGCATTCTATCGCATAACTGTGTCTAGATACGCCCTATTTTGAGCAGCATCATAAACAAATTCAATTCATCATTTGATGTTAAGGCAATTAAAGGCTGGCATTATTGCTGATACAAATTTCCCAGACTTTGTAAATGCCAACAATAAGTTTAACTGTATTGTCTGCAAACTAACTAGCTGCATTGAAAACGTAACAGACAGTGTATTGTCATAATAGTGAATTGATACCAAATGCAGAGACACATTTTATGTTTTAGAGACACATGTGTCGACCAGTTCATAATACATCGTTTCCATTTCAGCATCATGAAATATTCTTGTACATACATTGTAAATGAATCAAATGCCTTCCATAAAATATATCGCTGGCATGAGCTGTTTGGCCGCAACTTACTAAACTGAATGATTAATAAATTAATCATGCAGAGATGCAGTCCATAGTGAAATATTCAAGATCTCATGCATTTTACACTGCATCACTCCCCAGTCTGTTTTATATTTAAACTCAACGTGCAGCATCGAAAATGCATTTCCCATGCGCAAAGCAGAAAGGGTTAAAGTAAAACTTTTACAACGTTATGCCCACTAAATGAATTATGGGGCCATCCACACATCAGAACCTTGTCTTTTCCATCTAAGTCTGGTAGGCGTTGATCGATTTTTATGAATTTTCAATCACTGCAGCAAAATCTGACAAACGACCTTGTCGCTTTTCAGAGAAGTTATCCATGGCATTACCATACGTTATAGTTTCATTGCACCAATGTTCCTTCGAAAGTACCCATTTTGTGCTAAAGTGGAACTTTGGAATATGCATGCCATCGTTTCCTACATCTATATAAGCTATAGGCCTATGGTGAAACCGCAAGAATTTATACTAAAATTGAATTTTTAATTGCTGTTACTGCATATGTGACACTTTCCAAAATCTAAAAGTATCTCTTGCGAAACTTCTCTATCTTGGAACCTTTTTCCAAAAGTGTTCGAGTTAACGGGGCATCCGAGTGAAGTTTTCGAAAGAAAAAAATGTGAACATGCTAACAATGAGCCATTTCTGTCTATGTGGCAACACATTTTGTCCCACATGCAAAGATTTTGTCTTGTGCATAAAACACAATCCATCTTACAATTTTCGGGATGTCCAACATAGAGGGGGTTGTCCCTAATGTTAATTCTATGGCACACGTACTGTGCAGACAGTGAAAAAAACTGTTCAACATAATAGGACGTTCAACATTAAGAGGTATCCCACTCGAAGGGTTTCACTGTACATTTTTTTTGGGTCGAGAGTGCTACTTTTTTGAAAAGTTATGCTTTGGCGAAAGGGGCTTTTATGCAGTCAGTGCCATGATAAACCAGTGAACACAAGCTGAGCACAAGCGACACAACCCTAATGTTAACTCTATGGCGCACGTCCAACATAATGGAGTGTTCGACTTAAAGAAGTGTCCCACTCAAGGGGTTTCACTGTACATGTGCATGCATATACATATGCAAAGCACTTTCAACTGTTACTTTTGGGTCGAGAATGCCACTTTTCTGAAAAGTTATACTTTGGCAAAAGGAGCTTATATGAAAGCAGCGCCATGGTGTTGCGCCGGCCACAGGCTGACCACAAGCGACACAACTGACTCAGTCAAATGTCGCCGAAGAATTAGCATCCCAGGTAGCGAGTCAACCATAAAACGCGTTCAATATGAACGGTAGTATGGAATGTCTCAAAGGTTGTCATTGGCAATCTGGCGTGAAAATCCAGATCCGACGAATCCCGCTGCTAAACGACAGACCTCACGTGGTCGTCGGAAGAGGGGCTTGAGATGCAATAAGGCAGAAATTGGACAGCCTTCTGAGGACGTTTCTGGAAGGTGTTGCCAAACTTGCCAGCAGTCGACATGGAGGATGGAGGATGTGGGAAGGAAAAAAGCCGCTAAAAACAAATGAGCAATCGATACGTGGCGCTGGAGACGTATTAAGGTTGCAAAGAAAGAAGGAGATACCGATCAGCGAGAAAAAGACTTCACGTGCTAGCGGGCTAATGGCCAACTAAGCATGAACACTGACGTCAGCAGAAGACAACACAAAAAAAAACAGTGGCTTGGAAATCCTCGAGTGCTGGAGCAACGACCGGATGTCGATTGCCCCATCCATTTCGCCTTTATTGGCGACTGTCGCTCGTGTGATGTCGCACGGAACAGGTCTTGTTATTCAAAAGACATCGCCTCCCATGAATAAGAATATCCAGGAGGGAGTCGTGTCCACCATCCTCATCGTAAAATTCCGGTTTACATCGGAAATGATAAGTGGATGGACGCTTCGAAAGGCTCTGCTTACCAAGCAGACTCCCTCACTAAGCATTGCCCCGAAATGACGAGCCCTGGAGGTGCCGTTCAAGAACTACGTCGATATTCGGATGCAAGGTGGAGGATTTGCAAAGATGCAAGATCGATTTACAATGCGAAGATACGCGACCAGCAACCACTATGGCAGGGATTTCTAACTGGGGATACAGGAGTCGAGCTCAGGACATTTTTGAAAGAATGGGTTTGATGGATTGGAATAATTTGGAACAATGACACGTGAGCAAATTAGAATTTAGAAAAGAAATACAGTAGAAACTCTGTAAGTTGACCACCCAAGGGACTATCGCAAACTGGTCAACATAACGAGGTGGTCAACGTATGTTGGTACAATACAATACAATTTATTCAATTCAATAATTATAAACAAATTATGTATATGCACTCTTAGCGCGAAGTTAAAGAAGTAAAACTTGTGTGCGCTAATCGTATTACACATTTGTCATTTATCACGTGTTCATAAAAATATTCAGAATACACTAATGCTTTAACACGTTAATAATTTCATTCTTAGTTATCAAGTGCAGCAACATTAATTCAAAATTAAAAAATGGTAAATTTAAATTCTATAATTAATAAACAAGCAATGAATACACCTCACTTTATACATTATTTTAAACACAGCATTAATGATTGATTCTCATAAAAGTCAATTATCGAAAAGTCAAATATGGATCGAGGTTTCTTCCGACATCATTAATGAATAATCTTATTCAAATGTTCATAATACAGCATCAGTATTGCTAATATGCTGCAAATTTAATCGTCCATGACTTACATGTTGAGACCATGCTGGTCAACATACAAATAGTATATTACTACTGTTCGTCATAGTTCAAATGGTCAACATACAACATGAAGAGGTGCAGTTGGTCAACATGTAGAGGTCACTTAGAATTGAGTTAATGTGGTGACCGCCGATCAGTCAAAATGTGGCCAACATAGGGAGGTGGTCAACTTTGGAGGTTCTATTGTACCATGTACCATCACTTAATGTTTGGTTGTCCTGTACTGTATACAATGCACATGCCCATTATGCCATGCAACGCCATAAAAACTTCGAGTTTTGAGTTGGCTTCTCCTATCAGCTCATAGGCGGGCAGCTAAACAAGTGCAGTGGACTCCGCTTAATGAACATGTATCATTTTTACTGATAATATCATTAAAATGTTACCTGAATCGAGTAAACATGGATTTATGACAAGTGGTTTTGGATAACAAAGACTTTCTGAGAAGCGGTTTTTTGGGTTAAGAACGAAAGGTTTGGGAAGCGCATCATGGGCACACTATAGTGAAACATGAGCTAGAAATAAGCTTAAACCTCAATGCAGTACACAACGCTATATCATTATGCAAGTTAGTTTAACGAATTGTTTACATGCATGGTGATAAGGACTGCGATCGAATGCCAACGAAATTACTTCTTTGAAGTGATCATTGAATGTGGTGAACATGCATTAATGACGAGCACCAAAAGGTTATTGATGTCCTGACGCAAGCCCGGATCTGAAAATTGTTTTCCCAATTTCAATAATGCAGACAATGGAAAAGAACCATGCAGTCTAATCAACCGTACATGCCTTCGTCAATAATTTCCAGGAAAGATTGATGTAGTCTTGGTTTGTATAGCACAAGGCTGCCGGGGACGTTGAAAAAAACAGAAAAATGTGCCACTGATAAATATTAGGATAACCCCAGAAACAGCACGAACAAACAAATGTGATAGAAATTAATACATCAGCAGTGACTTAGGGCCCAGCAATCCATCATCTTTCAGTTTTTGCTGAGGGTCTCGCTCTCGCTGAAAGCGTCTGGAAATCGCGCAATAAATACAGTTTGTGCAAATAAACCACGGTTAATAAACAATGAGTTCACGAAGAAATCAAGACAAAAAGCGCAGTTTATCAGCAGAGCTTCAAGAGCAAAACGGCTCTATGGAACAATCCAATAAAACGAGCTTGTTTATAAACCATTTGAAAACCACTTCATTTATCCAATCCGTAGTGCAGCCAATTACGCCAACCATAACGTCATTCCGAAATTTAATTGCCCAAAAATCTAATCTGTTGAAGCAGCCTCTGATAATTGAGCTTCATTTTAAAACATAATATCGCACGTACTAGCCGCCCACTTTGAGCAATTAGACACTGGTGCTTATGGGCTTGATGCGATAATTGCTTCGGAAGGGCCCTATGCAGGTGCCATGAAGATTTGCAAAATTAACTCTCGAGCATGATTTTAATTCGATCGGTGATTGCAGGCAATCAGGAGCAGCATCGTAGCTTCCGTGATTTGCTCCTCCATAGAGGGTTAGTACAGTATAATCTCTGTAAGTTGACCATCCAAGGGACTGTCGCAAACTGGTCAACATATGGAACGAGGCTTGTATTGAGACGCAATTTTAATTCCGTGAACTTCAAGTACTGCATGTACTTACATTTTACAGTAATCATTCATTGTTAATGTATAATCTTAATAAAATGTTCATAATACAGTAACAGTATTGCTAATGTGCTGCAAATTTACCCAGCAATTGCACGTACTACGACGTAGTACTGGAATTTTAAAGCAGAAACACTAATGTACACTGTACTTAGAAGTTTCATTCTGCAAGATTAGGAAGCGTATCCAAATAATTATCATACCTGTTGTGCTAATAAACAGCACAAATTTCGAATAAAATTCTGCGATATTTTATTTCTGAGTTTCCAATTAAAAAGGAAATTTCCCCTTATTTATTGCCAAGCCCCATTTTAATTGAAGGGGTTCAAAATAAACTCTTCTACCTCTATAGAGACAGTTAATGTTCAGGGGTGTAGAATATAAGTTTTTAGAGCAGCCAATAAATTTAATTAACAATGACTTTACATGTTGAAACCATGCAGGTCACCATACAGAGAGTAAACGACTTATGTGTCATAGTCCAAGTGGTCCACATACAACATACAAAGTTACAGGTGGTCAACATGTAGAGGTCACCTTCCATTGAGTTAATCTGGTAACCGTCCGGTCAGTTAAAATGTGGTTAACTTAGGGAGGTATTAACATGGGAATGTGGTCAACTTTGGAGGTTCTACTGTAGTAAAGTACCCTTACCTGGCATTTTGGGGGTGGTGCAGAGGGGGATAAACTCCCCTCAGGCTCAACAGGTGTTCAACCTCCTATCTCCCCATTGGGCACTAAAAGCGGGAGGGTTTTACTCTCTGCACCACCCACAACATGCCGCGTAGGGGTACGTTACTACCATGGTTGCATTTTCACCTCTGACAAATTTTCAAACAAAAATGACAAGAGTTAATCGAAATCGGTGGTCGATGGCATCGAGGAGCATCTTTAAAGCGAGGAAATGCAAAGGCCCAGGCGGATTAATGCGCAATTGCATTATTGCCACTTTATTATGCGTGACGGCTATATACCACTTCGGTAGTGCCATTCGCCGGCGATAAAAAACCCACCTCAGTGATATATTAGCGAATAATGAAGTCAAATACACGTGGCTATAAAACAGCCTCAGACCGATATAAATGGAGGCCCGAGATTCCATGGAACAGCCGCCTTCATTACGAAAACGTTTCTAGGAGAAAAAAAATAAGTCATAAAAATTCGCAATTGCGAGTTTGACTGGGGCAATATTTTAAGATTTTATAACGTTCATGATTTGTATGTTTTTGTCGTCTTTCCAGCTCCCTGTATTCATTTAGGGTAAAATATGCGCATATGTTTGTCTCGCTCTCGTTGGTTCTTATTGTCTCGCATGATCTCGCTGGAGAGGAAAGTAGAAGAAAATAAGATAAAATACATTTCTGTATTTCGCCGTGAATACAACGACGCTATTGCCGATTTATCGGCATAAAACTGAAATTCGGGTTTTTTTTGCGGAGCAAGACCCTCGTTTCTCATTGCACCTTCAATATCAAATAGCTTTCTTGAAGAGTACAGAAGAAACTAAACTGAAGACCTCTCGCACCTCTCACGTTTATATTGTTATTTCCAGAAACGAGAAAACGGCGAAAAGTTTCAAACGACTTTGGGGAATGTCCAAGCGTGGCATTTGTCTTGTTTTTCATGAAAGTTTGATTATCCCAAAAACGAGATCAACGTAAGATGATCAAACGATGATTCAATTACTCCAACGATCCATGTTGAGGGCACTATGCATGAAAGTACTGAGAAGGGAGGAAAGTGGAGTAGGGAACGAATTATGTCACGGTTAATTTCATAAACATGACTGTAATGTTTCATATTTGCCATTAGTGTAATCTAAGTCGAGAAAGGGACAACCAAATCCAAGTATGAGAAATGCAGTGTTTTCAGATTAATTGTCCTGTGCATGCGATCCATTATTGGGATTAAATGTGCAGCATGTGTACTTAAATTCGCATCTTTGTGTTTCAAGGGGGAAGAATCTATATCTATAAAGTTCTTAAACTGCTAAATAATGCACATTTGCATTTACGTTTTGATGCTAAAGACACTCATATGAATCAGATCAACAAACAACTTTGTTTATAAATAGAACGAAACGGATGGAGTCTTTGTTAATAAATAAAAATTCGAAGCAGTTAAAATCAAATTGGATATTACAAGATAGAACCTGTTCCATACGTGGTTCCAAACGTGCACAAAGTTTTGACATTAAACTAGTCTAGTAACCAAGATGACACCAGTTTTACGTGTTAGATCCTGCTCCTCATGTGGTTCCAAATGTACATAAAGTATGTACACATTGCATCCCTACTTGTCTTATATACCTAAAACCTAACCTAACCTATACCAAACCTAAAACCTAACCTTAAAATGTAAATTAATTACATGTAGCTGCTCATCCGTCTATCTGCTGGGAGACGCCCACTTTCTCATAGTGTCTATAGCGAAGCAGGGTCAATTCTGTAGTACAAAACTCAACTCTTTCATGGTGTAGTATAATGATAACAGAATTTTAAACAATGTTCCAAAATAATTGGAGTTTCCTTAAAACTCTTTTAATTTTGCATCTCTGCAGAGTACAACTAAATGAAACAAGTTAACATCTGATTAAGGTTCGCATACAATAAATTGGAGACTTAACATGAAAAAAGGCACAAAAAGGGTCTAATCTGTAGCATAGCCATCAAATCTTTCATGGTGTTAGCAATTATGATAACAGAATTTCAACAATAACCAGAGTTTACTTAAAAAAGTTTCAAATTTGCATCTCTGCAGAGTTGCCAACAGCTAAATGAAACAAGTTAACATCTGATTAAGGCTCATATAAAAATAAATTGGAGACTCAACAGACACAAACGTGTGCATGTACACGTATTTTCAGCAGGTTTCTTTCGCCGTGCTTCCGTTGAGATTTCGCGTTTTACGACTTGGGTGATTTTGAAAATATATCGATTTTTTGGCGTTTTAACGAAAAGCTCACCAGCAGCAACTCAGCGTTTAAGCAATCCCAGAGAGGTTAACACGTGGAAGGGACTTTTGGGTTCCCCCCTTAAAAATTCGTTGTTGGGGAGAGAAAATGAAGTGCACAAAATGGGATGAGATTGGACCGTATTTCACGCAACGAAGCCCATTCTACGTGAGATTTTCGTGCAGCATATTGTTTTCGGTCACCAAATCACGTCATAGCTATATGCAGTTTGAAGCAGCTTGCGGAAGTGCAAAGTTTAGAAAATTGATTTTCTTTCCTTCCTCCTGATGCCTTATCTGGCTGTCTATCCACTTTCTTTTCATCTTCACCTTGCGCAACTTTTCATGATTGAATGTAATTGAAAACTGTAAGCTTTAGGCCCGGGCCTATACAAGTTTCTCATTATATCAGGGGCAAACAAACGGAATGCGTGTGCATGTACAGAAAGATAAATATCGTCTTTTATAATCCGAAATATAGATTCAAGAATGACGGAATTTAAAAGGGGCTTTAAGATAAGAGTGTGGAATGCAAATTAAGAGGGGAGAGAAATGCTTCTAGTTCATTCGAATCGTGTATGCGGATTGTTTGGGCTTTGCAGTTGAATGCCATTAGTAATATTACCAACGTGTGAAAATAAATTTTAAAAACCATTATGGGAAAGAAGAACCAAGAGCAAATGAGTGGGAGTCCACTTCTAAGAATTACTTTTGAAATAATTTGAATTTGCCATCGGCATTAAAAAAAAAGCATCGCGAAGAAAAAACCTAGAAAGGGTAACAATTGCAAGTACAATGGCTTGGAATAACATTGCGCGGGTATTACACACTGATAAATATTTACCAACATTTTTAAAAAAGTTTAAATAGCATAGGCCTATTGGTAGAAGCTATTCAAAAAAATTTGATACGGCACTTGCATAAAATTCAGAAGTGATTAAATTAGGTTTATTTAAGAATATTTTGAATGCCGAATACATTTACACCATGCTCAAGTTAAATTACTTTTTTACCACAAAAACAACATGGTTCTTGTATGCTACACAAGCATAGTTGACATAATTAATACGTGCACATTAGGAGCATGATATCCGTAGTTTTCATCTTACATTTATTTAAACAATTCGCCTGTTTATGACGTCATGCATATTCATAGCCTTTTGGAAAACGCTATAGAGTGCAACGTTATTTTTTCACAAAGTTTTCCAAAGTTTTGCAAAAATACACAAAAAGTAGGAAAAATATGCTCCATGGCGTTTTCGAGAAGAGTTTATAAATCATGACTTCACAAACAGGCGAATTGTTTTAAAAAATGTAATAAATTTAGGATACACATCATGTGCCAATGTAATGTCCGATTTAGTCCCTAACCGCCACGCAATCACTACCAGTCTGAGCCTTTAGGAGAAGCCCACTTAAAGTGTCTATGCTGGAACGCACACCGTACACACCATCATACTGTATATCACCGTTTAAATATTTGGCAGACAACTTTTATTTTCCAAATGTGTGGTTACTCGCTAATGACAGACGACCTCAAAACTAAAAAAAAAATGAAAGCCTCAAAACAATCAGAAAATAATCAGAAACAATCAGAGCACTATTTATTAAAATCGACAAACTGCTTAACAAATGACAGTCAACAGACAACGCCACGCAGTTTTCAGCACGATTGGTTAGCGTGAGCAGAAACTACATGTACATCATTCCAGCATCCACTGAGCAAGACTTCCTCTGAATGAAGAGTGGTTCTCAATAAAGACGAGAGAATCAGCAGGAGGACCTTGAGATTTTAGCATCGCCACCACAGGCCGCATTGATCGAGTGCTTCAAAATCACTACCCAGAGCTAATGGAACAGCTATACCTCAATGAGCAGGATAAGATATGGCGGGAAAAACCACGAGAAAAACTAGCACTTGTGCCTTGCCTCACCACTCCAAGATCCGCTCATCCAGACTGTGCAGGGCTTTGCATTAGCCAGAAAATGGAGAGACTGTGGAGATCAATCAATCTGGTATTATCTCCCTCCAAAGCACGTTGAGTCCGCAGAGGCAGGACTGAAAAATTAGTCCAATTTGGTAGGAGATAATGCCGGGGCTTTGGACAGCGTGACAGATTGTATTCCCGTGGCCTTACACCATTCGTTAACCTCTCAAGACTTGCCATGGCAAACACTCTCCAGCTGAGATTCCTAGTCCATTTCATTATTTTCTGGAAAACACAAGGTGTCGAAGACGTGGAGACAGTGCCTGGGGATGTATCTAAAAGGCAGTTGCTGCACTCGAGCAAGGATGAGTTTAGAGTGAAAAAGAATCAGGAGAGCGAGGAATAAGAAAACTACATGAACATGTCCAGCTACGTAAAGTGCCAACCAAGGGGCAGGGCAGATAAACGACTTCAGGATGCGGGAGCAAGCAAATGGAAAAGCCTTGAAAGGAGGACGGAAACCGCGAGAAAAACACGGATTTATAGCGGATGTCGGTCTGGAAGTTCTGAAAAGTCATGTCTCACAACTTGCATGTATTGGACTAACGTGCATGTCATTGAAAGCATGCACATTTCTTGATGCTTTGAAGAAATGTCAGCATAATACAGTGAGATCACGAAGTCATACCCACATCACAACAATTAATTCAATAGCAGAAGTCGGTCCAGAATTTCTCAAAGGTCCTGACTAAAAATTTGTGTTGGGCAAACGTACACAGTTTTGAAATCTTGCACAGTATTGCACATACCTTGGTGCTTGTTACTCTTAAGTTTATTTTTAAATTATTTTTTGCAATGAGGGTAAGACTTATAGAATATTTTCCATACACAAAATTTGTTTACTGAAACATACTAGGCCTACTTCCAGAACATAATCCGACTTCATGCCTGTCAACGTTTAAAAAATTTGCTTTGGGAATTATTAGTATTTCAAGCATAAATAGCTGCCATAGATTCAAACTTATTTGCCATGGTGCACGCAACATCACGAAAGGATTCTTGTTTATTTTGCTATGATCTCATGATAACATTCCTGATGTTTATTTGGCGAGGAAACCATGTTTTTAGAATAACAGCCCAGCACTTTATTGTTGTGGTAATTATCAATACAGGTATTAATTTTTCCAACGTGCAACATGTTCTAATTATGCAAAATTTATCTATTTATGTCGATTAAAGTCTTAACCGATGAAAAGCTTACCTACAGTAGCTGACAATCAGGATCGACGTGCATTGCATTGATTAACAACAGGTAGTTGTTTCATACGTTGCATGTCACAACCAAGCAGCATTCATGTACATGTATTGCATTTCTCAACTTGGATCTATCTTGCGACACGCATTATCATTTAAACACAAAACCTATTGATGGATATACAGGAAAAGAAACACGGTCGAGTGATTTATTTCAATGGACACCATCTTAAATGGTCAAGCGGTTTTTCTGTAGTCCCGGTCATTTGATTTACGATATGGCTTTGGTGCTAATTTAATTTGTTTATCTGCAAGTGTCACACGATTAATTGTTAACGTTACTCAGTCTATGTGTAAAAAAACTCTTAGCATCGGTGAGATTTTATTAAGCTCTTGATGCACTGTTAAAAAAAATGTCAGCAAAGAAGCTACTGTATAATATGATATAAGATTGCATTATTGCATTTTCCTAATTAAAGTGAAGCCACTGTGAAGATCTTTACAATAGCTCGCATTTCTTCTTCTCAGCTGTACATGTACTGTACATGGATAAATACAAAAGGAAGTAATTGGTTAAAAAGAAATTTTGTTTAATCAATCGCCTTGCAATGCCTTGAAATATAAACAATTTCTGACTATCAATTTAACATAATGCTTAACTAAGTTTAAAGTATGACAAGTTTCCATACACTGTTAGTAAAGTTCCTCATAATACCTCATACAAATGTGATGCTGCAGGAAAATTCAAACAATCAGTAATGTACAAAGTTTATATTTCAACCCTACTTGTCTAAAACTCATTTGTGATTACTGTGGTAATCACAAAACAACAAAAATACAAAAAAGAATAAATTAGTAAGTTATTTTTGTTGCTTTGTTATTTTGTGTTTATACATATACCTACAACCTAACCTAAAACCGAAATCTCCTGCCAGCCGACGTGCCGTTAGGAGAAGCCAACTTTCTTATAGATTCTATGGCGGAGCATGGGATAAGCTTAAAGTGCTGAACAGCTTCAGCAACCACTACAAAACCAGAACGATTTTTCTCATCATCAAATTGGGAATTGTAAGTTTCCACTAAATCCGCGCGATGCAGCGAGTTGACTCCAAAATGCCACAGCAACATATTAAAACAGATGCCATTATAGGTATTAGCCAGCATCCGATGATTAATTCAAGAATAATGAGCCCCCAGAACCTACTACACAAACATGTAATAAAATCTACTTTTCATTGTACATATTAAGAAAAATATTTTCTGAAGACATTCCTTAGGAAGACATACTGTATGGTGGCACTTGGGTACCGCCAAAAGAACATTACTGCTAATCAATCAAATTAGAGGCAAACTCACGCTATCCATTAACAATTAAGCAAATTAAAGTTGGGCGTTTGATCCGATGTGCGTAAACGAGCACGATTAACGAAAAGGCATTTTGGTCCATCGCGTATTTTACTCCCTTGGTGTTCCCTTTGCATGTACATTCCTGATGGCACCTCACCCATAATGGCATCCGAATAATGGAAACGGCAAACCATGTAATGCATACCGGAAAAGAATTTCCTGTCCAAAAATGGATAACCCCATGCAAGCGAGTCTGGAATTGGATAGGAGCCATATCAGGCAATGGCATTTAGTGGCACAGGGCGAATTCATAAGCAAAACCATGCAAAGTTCTCCTTTAAGTGAAAAACGGACAAGTCATGGAGTCAAATATAATAAAATGCCTTGGCCTTTTTTATATTTCAACCGAAGGGTCGATAATCGCCTAGTCATTGAATTGATTTATGAGCGTACCATTGCAGTCTGCTAAACCCAGTTCCATTCCACTTTTGAATGTATACGGGGCAATGCTTATTTTCCTTTTTTACGTTTGCATGGTCATTTGAAATAATAAAAAAGGCCGGTTTAGTAGACAATTTTTCGGTTTATCGTCCTCTTCCATCCTTTTCATCGCGCAAAAACAATATTTTATTCACCAGCTACGGAATTTCTTTTTACTTCATTCCTCCTGACAAAAGGGGTATTCTCTCCAGTCCACACAGCGTGTCGTACACAAAGGAACTATCCCAGAAAGAACTATTTTTACTGTTCATACTTAATCAAGTGAAGTGAAGATACTTACTTCCACATTTGGCAGCCATCAAGAAAAGACTGCTTAATCTAAAAGCCGTATACTGGATGTGACGGTATACCTGGGATGCGAGTTAAATTATCGCCTATCAAATGTAAAGGCAGACAGGTCTTGACATATTAAGAGACCGCATATGCTTAACAGTCAACCCAGTATTTTAAGAAGGGTGAGAACAATAGTGGGTTCTATGCTCTGTAAGAACAAATGTTTAGAAAATGCAAACATACATGTAGCTGACGCATTCCTGTGTCAGGGCTGTTCAGCATCTTCTCACCATCATATATTACACACAAATGTAAATGTCATTCATTCTACACAGTACATGAACATACATGTATAATGTATAGTAGAAGAGCTAAAATAATCACTACCAGTACCAATGAAATTTGATTATTTTTCTCCCTCGCAGCGAAAATATATCTTTAGATAATCATACGTGATACTACTACCGAATATACACAAATATAGCAAGCGATCTTCTAATTTGAGTTAATTATGTTTACATCGCTTGATATGTTTTTTCCAATAAGCTATAAATAACCCTGTCAGAACAGTATTGGACAATAAAATTATATAGGAAATCTGAAATCCTGATCACAAGACGGTTATATATTTATAAATAATATTTCCAAAACACATTAACGATTATGTATGGGATGCCTACCTTGAAGTGTTATTTCTCAAATGAAAACGAATAAGATTGATAATCCATTCAATAAGATCACTAATTTTCCACAGCAAAATATAGATTTTACCAATCTTCCAATTAGGTCCAGTAGGTCTAT
>JAQGAF010000456.1:0-51277 GCA_034687865.1 Kryphioiulus occultus | reverse complement strand
GTTACAGGGGGTGGGTGGATCTCTAGAAAGAGCGAAAATTGCTTTACGTAATATATGTACGGCCCCTATGGTAATAGAAAAGGAATTTTTAGGGTTGAAAACATGTTTTATATGCTTAGTTTAAGTTATGCGGCGAGTAAGTTTTAAACCCTTCACGCAAGTTTTTACGTACTTAGTTGAAATTTAAATGGCCAGCAAATTCTAAATGTTTAAAATTTTGAAATTTTGATGTTTTCCATTTTCCCCTGGAGGATCCTTTGCACGTCTGGGTTTGGTTCCAGTTTTGTAATTTTTTGAAGCCAGTGATTCACCCCTGTCACAGAGCCATTCAAAAAAGTACGTTGGTTATAGTGACCACTGGTCAGTGTTGTCACAGCCGTCTCCACCGGCTTAGCTAGTCATTGAGCTCCAAGAGAGCAACATTAAGGCTCTGCCAGGGTTTTTGGCCCAATAGCAACCTGAAGGGCTCACTCCTGTAGTCCTGTAGTTTTGGACCCGCTCCTGTAGTGGCTTTGTTATTTGCATATATGCAAATTTCTACAATATCCTTTTCTTTTTGAATCGTTTTATGCTTCATTTGACCATAACTCGTATGATATGTCATTTTCAAGTTTTCAGTGGTCTCGTTTGACCCCTGACCCAACGCCAATTTTCATTTGCCAAAAATGAAACAAACATAAAGCATTCACGCGTGCCATTGCACAGAGGCACGCACTAAACACTAGACACATTTTGTTAGGCATATACAACCGTCACGCCAACACCCAAAAATGATCCCACAAACTCGCGACACGTTGACAGCGCCCCCTAGATTCTGCGAACTTAGCTCTTTGCTGACCCTGGTCAGTCTTGCGCGCGCATAGGGTTCAGAAGTTAGGTAGCTGAGTGTATAATTTGCTTGTTTTGTTGTTGTTGTTGTTTACAGGACCCCCTCCCATACAAGAATCACTGGCTTTTAGTGCTTTTATTTTTCATTGAATTGTGTTCATTTGAAGTGTTTGTTTGCATCATGTACAAAGTGAGAAACCATAGCGCTGCGTTAAGATACTTACTTGTAAGTGCGACTTAAACGTTTTAAATCACACTTACCCTTCGTGACGTATTCGTTTAGGAAATGGGCACAGCTCACTGTGTGACTGTGTCCATTTCTTCATCCGTGAGATTATAAGTTGCTCTTAAGGGGTGTGTGGAGAACCCCTTAAGAGCTTAAGCAGACTTTTGTATATTAAGGAATGACTTTGGGATAAGGTTCCTTCCTGTATTCAGGATGCTGTATCTTTAGGTTAATCCTGTCATTGTTTCATAGCTCAAACTGTTTTACTTGCCCGTCATCTTATTGACATAGGAAATCATGTTTTCTCTATGTAGAAACCATGTTTTCTCAGTGTAGAAACCATGTTTTAATTCACCAGAATTTAAACTTGGCATGGAATGCCAAACTTTAATTTAAAATAATTGATATTTAGTGCAATATTTTCATCACATTCGTTTAGTTTTACTTAATGCATGTTATTGTAGTAGGCTAATCACTTGTTTTTCTTTTCATTTCAATTTGTCGAAACTGCAAACCGACTAATTTGCGAGATCTTCATCAGCTGGACAGTACCCAACATGAATGACCGCTGCATTCTTTTTTGGTAATCTTAAATGTCACCAATTTCACCAGATTAGTATTGATTGCACACCCTACAAATTTTAATTATGTAAATCCAGAAAGGGTGGGTTCGTTTTACTTTAAATTGGTTGTTGGGAAAACTAAAGGTCATGGTAAATATGCACTTTAAACCTGGGAAAGTCAGGGGATTTTGTTACTAAAGCTGTGGAAACTGTGAACAATGCAAAGTGCGTTGTAAAAATAATAATGGAAACTTGTTGTGACATATTGTAAGGCGTGCTAATTATGACGTATTTTATCCTTTTGGATGCTTAAAGGCTGCACGTTGTATTCATTTTCATCAAATTATTTGTTGATGCAATCCTTAAAAGTTCCAAAACTTTCTCCAACTTAAAATAAACTCTGCTGCTATAAATTGTAGGCTTACATGATTCCCTAATTATTAAAGATTTAATAATGTGCTTTTATATTAATCTAAAATCCATTATCGCTTCACTGAAAACGTTCGACTATGGCAATCTTTTCAGTCTATCAATTAGCCTGTCAAAAGGCAATCAGTTTGATAGAAATATAAGCTAAAATTCATCATCTTTATAAAATTTCGCTCAATTCGAATTCGTTGGCCAATGTGTCTTTATTTATTGGAAATGCTGACATGGGGCGCTGAACCCAATGTTGGAAACTCAGTTTTTCAATTTTGATTTGTTGACGTTTGTGACAAGCAAAATTGCTTCTTTAGAAATTAATCTTAAATGTATCACAAATGCAGCTTGAAAAATTGATTAACGACTCTTATGAGTTTAAAAAGTGGAGGCCTAATTAAGCACGTAATACGGCTCTTTAATTCTGTGATAATTTTATTCAGGATTCGATTAGACACCATGATTGTTTTTTTTGAATAACTATGACACCTGAATACAATTTAAAAATTACTCTAACAGAATAGATTTGGGGATAAGAAAAGTTTGCACAAGAAGTGTTGGAAACTCCCATTTCTCTGTGACAAGTTAAATGTTTCAAAACCTTTTACATCGTCTGATTTCTAAGACAATTTATATTGTTTAAAAGTTTTAAATTGGCTCAAATAACGCTTTATTGTTCAGTAGAATTTGACTCGTTTTTGACATTTTTCTAGATGGTCAAATATAAGTTTCTTGAATTTTGCGAGCTGAGCAGATAATCGCTCAAGCTATAAATCTATCAAATGCTCGTAGATGATCACATAAAACGTAACCTATATATGACTTGGAAACATTTTATGACGCTTATAAATTAATGCAGATTTCAGTCAAACGAGCAGAACAGTCCACAATTTTATAGAAAAAGATTTAGGGCCTCCCAAAACCATGTTTATTCCGTTTCGGCATTGATCTTTAACCTTATTCTCAAATTTCGACACTTAATAAACCTTTTTGGTAACAAGATATGGAGCATAATTTTTACTCAATTCATACAAGACTGACTTCAACAAATTTTGGTTAATGTAATTGACAATTTCACTGGTTTCAAAAGATATTTGTAAAATGATATTAAAGGATTACCTTTTACCGGCGTTTTCATTTGTAAATTGTTATCCTCCAGTTTGACTGTTGCACCATACGTGATTATTTCCTAATTTTCATATTTTTACGTGCCTTTTGATCCCGATGCTGAATTCTGTCAAGTATAACTTCATCCAAACTGAACTACACTGTACTAAACTATGATTATCCGCAAATTTTGGTGCAGATCTCCCTCCCATGGCAGATGGGAAGTTTAATGGTTGCTGAAAGCAAGTTTAATGTTAAGACTTTCTCTTTGACAGCCCGATGTACTCATTACGCACCATACAGTAGTTAAATTTCTAACACTTGTTTTTTCTAAGAAATGATAAACCCCATACATGTAATTATGAAAAGTAAAACTACTCGTAAATACGAGTGTGTTAATTTTTGTCTCAAGCCTATAATTTATATGATCCGAAAATCTTAGCTTTAAATTATTTCACTGCTTCTCCATAATTCTCTTTAAAAGCAGTACGGAAATAAAAATGTAACATGGAATGTCGCTAATTTTTTTAAATTAGGTCTCATTTTGTAAAGTTTTGAAACTTGAATATTTTACAGTTGTTTGAATCTAATTGTTATTGTTTGAATGTCAGCGAAACGATTTCACTTTGTTGGAGAAATATTGTTCACATGTAGGCCTACAAGTTATAAATGAGAAATACATGTACATGTTCTTTTCCCCAATTATAACTTTGAGGGTATAGAGAGATTATAACTTGGTAAATTTTAACGTGTTCTGTGTTTGCAAAACATGGCAGGGCTGGGAGAGTGGATACAAATGGGGTATTTGGATACATTTTGATATGCATGTTGGATACAAATGGATACAAAATACATGTATAGCTATTTTGTGGCAAAGTGGATAAAAATGATTTTCTGTTATGGAAGCCTTACACGACCTTAATCCAAACAACATTTCAACAGAATAATAGGGCACAATCATCTCGTATCACCCCGTAAGAACAATTTAGATAAAAATTTAAAGAATTATAGTGACATACTGTATAGCACATTTAATTACTCCATCTCTGAAGCTGATCGATAATGTCTTTATATTTGAGTAATCAAATTTCACCTGAAGTCGATGATTTTCAAAACATGTCATTAGTATGTCATTAGCATGTTACGGTATGAATTCGGATACCAAAGTGAATATTGAGGACATATGGTCAGGAAAAGTTTTTATAATACTCGCATGTCAGTCTGGAGATAAATTGAAAGTTGTCGATATGTGGTTTCATTTAGTAACACCTGAATTCCATTGCACTGTGATTTGCTTCATTGTTTGACTTTCCCACTAACATTAATATGAAAAATTGTCATTTGGAAGTTCTTAAGAAAAATTGCACCAAATGAATGTGTGACTTGTACACTCTTAAACGATAACCATGGTAATCAGGGAAACGTCCTGGGATTAGTCTAGATGTTGAAATCAGGGAATTTCAAATAAAAAGGCGGTTTTCAGGGAAAATCAGGGAATTTGAATAGGTTGACAGGTACTCGGTGTATTTATTCATGCAAACGCATGCATGCATAATGGAGAGATTGTATACAACACATTTTTACATCAGAGAAATCTCCGGATTGATCTTATATGATAGCGATTCAGAATGATAAGGATTACCTGTTAGTTAGTAATAAACGTGTAAAAATTATAGTAAATTATCTGTAATTTCCTAGCATTTGCTTTCATCAATAAAACCGATTAAGGAATTTAAGCTAGTTAACATGAACTGGAAAATAAGAGAAATATAAGTTGCACTGTGGTCACACTATATTTAATGTTAAAAATATATTTACAACGTAGTGAAATAAAAATTGCACATGGAATGTCGCATTATTTTGCATTCGGTCTCGATTTTTATTTTTGAAACTGAATACATGTCTGTAAAATTGTTTTATCCTAAACGAAATTGAGTCTTATCCAAAATTGAGATTCACTTGTTGGGTGAAATGTTGTTCACAGGTACAAATTATAAATAGGCATACATGACTGTACTTTACACAATTATGACTTGAACGTTAACATCTTATAGCGGTAATAGAGTATAACTTTCGAAATTTTAATTCGTGTTGCACGAGTCCTGTGCGGTAAAACCTGCCTTAACAAATACTGCCTGAAGTCATATTCTCGCTATTCTGACCATGTTTTCAAATTGAAATTATCGCTTTCAAGCCCAAACTGAAATATAAAATGCCATGAAACTGCAGTAAACTTGGATTACCATTGATATCACGTCCGGTCTGGAATAGGGTATGAGGCAGCTTAGAATAGTTTTATTCTTTTCATCAACTATTTTATCCTACTTATATTCGAGATTCTGGAGTTTCCCAAATATCTTCTGGAAACTCGAACATATTCTTATCAGATTCTTTGAAATACTGAGTGTAATCTCCAGGATAATTTATTTATCCATGGAGATGAAAGTAACTTTGATAAAAATTGACGTTGAAGTTGTTTTGCCTGTATGACCCATGAGGGTCACCTCGCATGTAGGTGTTTCCTAACCTGGGTACCTTGACCATCTCGAAAACGCCTTTTGCGCTTCATTGCGAGTCAATATCATGCCCTTGTCAATCCCCATTGCCGCCGAGGTGTTAATGGGCCCGAGCTGGGTTGTTTTCATTGAAATCGAGGTGAAAATCAAAGTGCTTTGATTGCCTTTCGATGTACCTGTACACTTGTAGGTTTATTAATATTACGGCGTGTATACCACTCTACCCAGTTTCATCAAAATGCTAAGAGATAAAAAAAAATGAGCGTAATGTTGATTCTTGTCTAGACAATTAATTGCCGGTTACCTTTGTACTTGCAACAACCTCAGATATATGGATTCGAGGGCGTGTCTTGGAGCAGAAGCAATAAAGCAAACATGGGCTACATGTGGTAGCTAATATTGGTTTAATCAGAATTGATGAACACTGGTTGCGTGCATACTGCATGTGGAATTTTACACCATGTAACGTAAAAGAAAAGCTCGAGTGAACTTATAAATTTTGGTGAAAACTGTTATTATAACACTATCTAAGCATGCTATACTTACGGTATAAGTCGGCATTTCAAACCTTAATGTCATGCAGGTGTGGTCTTGTCCTTATTCTCGCATGTTAACGCCTTCGTTAATTTACTGTTTTACATTTATCAGAATATGATCAATGTAGTCTTGACTCCACAGTTGCATGTAGTACCATCTGTAATGTAAAATTCCTGAAACCTCCATTGCATATGTGATTGTATTATAAGTTTATAAATCATCTTAATCATGCGGTTCTTTCAACTTATTAGAAAGAGGTTGATCCATTTGATTTTGAAATAACTTTGGGTATTTGCATACTCAAATCCAGACTATACAGCAAACTTTACAGAATTATGTATGACGATAGATTATAAAAATGTGAAAATTGCAGATTTTTGCGAAAATATAATTTTAACGTTTGGTTTTTTGAACTGCCATATACTAATTACCTGCTAATGGGTTGTTTTAGTTGAAATATGTCTGTGAAGTTAGCACGTTATTGGCATTTTACGCCATCTTGAAAAAAACGCAGTTGAATTCTTTTTGCAATATGGAACGTCTTCCTATTTAGAATCTTGCGTTCTACAGTTGCCATGAATGCCACGTGCGTATCGACACGCGACAGTATTCGACCAATCAACGCTCGCACGTGATGAGCGGCAAATTCAAAACTCGTACAAACGCAGTCTTGGCTATCGTATGCTGTATATGAGCTTCAGAATTATACAAAAATCCGAAGAAATCACACGTAGTTGATACGAATTTCAAAACTTTCACATTTAACTTAATACGAATTCGTAATTTTATAATTATATGGGCTTTTCGGGTTGCCATATAAGGGACTTTTCCCAGCACGGTTTTGATATGCGCGATATACAGTATAACTTGAGGTTTCTTTGCATGTTCGTTTGAAATACTATGCAAAGTGCATGTATAGGCCTAAGCCTTGAAAACAATAGTTGCGTGCAAATAACGCACTGAATTTCTTGTTTTCAACAAGTCATTACCATTGGGAATGCGCGTTACACGGTGATTCATCATTATGTGAAGGTCCCCTTAGCTACTAAAAAGTAAACAACAATCATATTACAGTATAGAATTATAACAAGGCGGATGCTTGGGTTCAAAACTTTCTTCGGAGCATGTAAGGGGCCGTGCATCAGTGCAGAACTGTGTATGAGAGTATCTTATGCAAATTTGCTATAAGAAAATTAGTTTTTTGGACATTTTACAAAAAAGGTCTTTTAAGATACCTTGGTGTCTGAGTTTGTCTAAAGCAAGGGTGAGCCTCCAAAACATCGAAGTTCTAATATACATCTAATATACATATGAGCAGCGTATTATATACAAATTTGCTGCAAGAAAATTGCAAAGAAACGCAAATATTACGCAAAAAAAAACGCAGGCCCGCCACTTTACCCCATGCAAGGTACTTCAAGTCACTCAGCTCCATCGCTAAAACAACTCGAAGATGGCAAGTCAATAAATGAATTAATTGGTAAAATTCCATTAGAGAATGTCAATTGTAACGAGTCTATTAGAGGGTTTGTGCTGTATTGAAGGAAAAACAAATTTATAAAATATGTAATTTTAGCAAGTTTCAATTATTTTGTACAGTTCGGACAAAAATTGATAACAGGCGAGGTATAGGGAGTCCAAAACTCGCCTTTACATAATGGACGTTGTTTGTGCACAGCCTTTACATTTATCAAATTAGGTTTTTTAAAAAAAAATTGAATGTAATTACTGCACGTGTAGCCTAGCACGTGAACCGGCATGCGCACGTGCCAGTGTTCCAGTTTTAAGGGAAAAAGGAACGACAGTTCGAATTCTCGAATATTGGATTCTAATTTGCAAAAATGTTCTATTTTCGCAGTTTTTGTTATAGTTTGAGCTAAAGTTATTTTAAATTTACTATCATTTTTTTCGTAAAAGTAAAGTTTTTTTGGCAAAGGATAACATGAAGCTCCATGCGTTTTATCGCAATATTGGGATGTCTTGTTTTTTTTTTACTATGACTGCAAACAAATATAGCACATCACGAAAGGTATAGTGAACATAACATATGATAAGAACAAAGCTACATGTACATTCAGGGTTTTTGTATTGCATGAGTAGCAAATTAATTTGAACATGACAAATAACTTGCCATGTAGTTTGCATCTAAATGTCGTATTAACCTGAAACTTGAGTTTTCTCTCATTTCCACGAGGGTAACGATTAAGATTAGCGTTTTATTTAATTTTCTCGGTTAATTGAAAATGACTGGTCTGCACAAGCATGCACATTTCGATCAAACGTTCTGTGGTGTTTTTATCATTTCTGATGTGTGACGTTTGCTTTATAATATGAGCAAAATCCTTAACAAACCCTTTTGCGTGTTGTGCTATAGTCGTGTCCTGGCAACCTATTTCGTTTACAGCATATTATTGTGAGACCATTAATTCCATATACAGGCTATTGTTAATGGCGTATGAATGCGGTAAAGTGTTTTAACACATCGATGTTGACGATTTTATTTTTTCTGCAACCCCTGTTTCGCAATTAAGCATTTCATGGTGCAATGCAATCACACGACTTGCTGTGTTCAATGGAACTGTCCTCCATCGTGAGTTGTGTACAATATAGGCCTAATTAAATTCGGCGCGTGATTAATGTTTTATAGCATTGGTGATGGTGGATCCCGTTCTGATTAACTCAAGTAGCGCCATCTACATTTCATAAAAAGCGTTTGGCATGCTTGCAAACGCAGAATAATGATTACAGAAATAATGATATACAGTAGTTGTACAAATAAGTGGTGTCAGTTTGTATCATATTCCTCTACATCTGAAAACCAGTTTGTAGTATAATCTCCATTAGAAGAAAGAAAAGAGTTCGCAACTTCTTCGAATCTTGAGCACTGTATTCCAATGTGTATTATATAGCAAGCGGTAGATACATGTACACTGAAGTTAGAAACTGAATGCATGAACTACTTTTGTAATATTGTATTGTAGTATGGCAAATTATATTTCTACCATATTTTCATATTACCACCAGAAGCTCGCATTCAGGGGTGACATTTGTGCGCTGAAGCTATGCGACAAAAACAACTTATCAGGTCTTAAAGCCGCCATTTTGGTTTTTAGAAGATACATGTGAGAAATGAAAATTATTCGGCACATTATAATTAGTCGCATTTAAGTTATCCTCGTTTATACGTTTGGCCACCAAATTGCAGATAGCAGTGCTGCCATAGTATTAAGCTAAATAAAATGTAGCCAGATTGTTTTGTCTCGTACATTTGCATTATTATAATACAAATGTGCTTGGGTATGGATAGTTTGTTGGTTCGAAAAAAAAATCGTAATGAACCACTTTCTATAGTGTCTTAACATTCATTTTTTAAGAACCTAACTACATTACATTTAAGAAAATAATTGTAAAAGTACGAAAAGTAAAGTCGTGCAGTTTTATGTTTTGGTAACATCATGGAAACCAATTCTAGTTTGCATTGTACAACTGGAAAACAGGTAAGTCATGGATTTATAATGTAGGGGGGAAATCACGGAATTTTAAATGGGTTGTTTGGATTTATCCATGCATATGCATGTACACCTACAAGGATAAGTGGTGGACGAGATTACAAAACAATTTTTTCATTAGAAAAACTTATGATTGATTTAATGATGATGTGAGCCAATTGGATGCGTGTTTATAGTTTGTAATAAACTAACTTAAATGTATATTAACTTAATTACAAAGCTGATGCGTTCATCAGTAGTGATCCGCAAAATTTAAGGTAACATGACCTGAAAATCAGAGAATATCAGACAAATGACAAATTGTAAAAGTGTGATTTAAGAAATTTAATAAACTAATTGAAAAAATAAAAAAGTAATATCCGCTTTGAGTTTTGAGTAACAGCATGGAAACCGATCCCAGCATGCACTATACAGCCGGACATTTTTAATTACATTTCTATTGATAGACATGTTTTCCTACTTCAAAATCTATAAAATAATAAAGTTGGCTAGCTTTTTGCCTATTAGCTGGCTACGGTACAATTGTTTCTGGCTTTGTAATACTGTTTTGTACCCCCAAAGAATCCCTGTTGTTCATAGTGAGTATCCTGCATTTATTTTGGAAAAAGTAATTTAAATTTTTGACAAAGTTTATAGCGAAGACGTCTTAAGACTTGTTCATGTTAATTGCCAACATCATTGAGCCATATGCATCGATTTGCTTTTAACATATCCTATTTTCCTAAAGGTTACCACCAAATAGTTTTCATAACCAAGTTTACATATTGCATGCATGTTAGTTTGAGAATTCAGAACGTTGAGAAACTTAGCAATTCTTTAAAATGTTTTTTTCAGCAAATAACTTGTTAAACAGTATTTTTAATCAAGTCAACTATTTTTTTGCTAATTTTTCCAATGTGAATATTCTTTGAATATGGGACCAAATCTCCCTCTGCGGGCTATTTCTAGTCAGAAAAATGATGTTGGTCATGTTGCCCAAGTTATGCATTGAAATGACGTTTGTAAATCTCTCCAAAATTACTAATATGGCTTACAAAATTAATAAACAAGAAATAATCTTCGATAGTTTTGCACAATTCTTGAAGTAATATGTATTCATATTTCTTTTGAAGTTGTAGAAAGTTATTAGAACGCAAATAACATAAAGCACATGTTTAACTTTTTATTTTCAAATATTTGGTACATTATTGATTTTTCTTGCCGAAACTTTACAATTGAAACCACGATTGTTGCGACAGTCGCATCAACGTTCAACACACAACATGTTTCCAAATGCAAATTTTCATGCATGTTGACTTGTTCCTACAATATGTATACAGTACAGTGCACATTTTTGTTGAATATGTAATTAATAACACCTCGACCGTAGTTCATGGTAGGTTACGAAAATCAATGCAAAGACGTAATAATTTATGTAACTTTGACTATCCACTTTCATGATTGAAGGCCATGCTGGGACGCCTTTTTGGCAGTAGTGACCAGTGCATGGACCTTGGCGCAGATGCCATAAAAACATTTATGGCCTGTCGTTTTACTCACTAGTTGGCGCTCAACTACACTGAACAAAATGCTGAAAAAAAAATTCGCCCTCATTTAAAAGTGAATACATGCATGTACTTGGATCCCATTTGATTAATGTAGTAATCCTAACTGTATATAAAATGGAAAACTGTAGTTTCATGGGTAGTAAATGTCTAAATGCTAACTAAAGTGTTAATTGTCTATCTACAATGCAGTATATTGTTTTGACTATCACAATTTCTATTTACAAGGTTTTTTTCTGATATAACAATACAACAAATTAATTAATGTTGACATTTGAATGTATAACTGAATCAGAAACGTTTGATTCTTATTGCTTGAAGATGCACGACTCCTTTATATGGAATTTTCATCTTGTAATCTCTAAACTAGTTTTTTTTTATAAACTTGCTGCATCAGTTTCATGGATGATAGTCTGATAGACTGCTTTTCTCTGAATTACTTTAAGCGGAATTTCGAAAATAAGATACCGGTAACATGCAAGTACCATCTCTACAAGGCCTGAGTCTAGGGCAAGGACCTGGTGTAAATAAAATTGACTGGGATAACGAAAACAACGCCATTATTCTTGGATCTGCGTTCATTCCAAGAATTCAAAGTCACTGACTTTCTTTCTCCTCACTTATAATTCCACCCTCAAATCTCACAGAGGGCACAAGTTGCTGCCCTTACGTAGTGGGTGGTCCCTAGATTTGAAATGCTTTCTTCATACGTGATGGTGATATTTAAATATACATGTAGAAATTGACGTATTTAAATATTTTTTCATATAATGAATGTTTCAAATATTATATTTTAACACCATGTGCAAGTACATTGTAAATGAATTTTTATAAGAAAGTTTTGGCATATTTACAATAATTGTGTCAGTTCCAACTATTTAATGAACTTTTGTGAAGACCAATAACTTAAATTTCGTTTCAGTAATGAAACTTTTTAAAATGTCTTAAACTAGCCATTTCAAGATTTCAATGAATTTGTTATATTGACAATATTCTCCAAACAGAAATTGTAGGAGTGTATCAAAGTTAATTACTCTTTACATTAATGGGCATTGAGCGTCGTCACATTAAATCTTTGCGTTTCATCAGCTGGTTACCGAAACTATGGCTGATTGACAAATAAATGTTTAACTATTTTGAGCATGTTTTACAAATTTATGCCTTGTCACCAACAGTATGCCATGTATTTTGCTCACAGGCATGTTTTACATTGACCAATTACCAACCCAGCAGTTTCGTGACAGCAGTTAACTTCTTAGGAAACATATAATGTATCTTTACTTGTCAATTTACTGTATACAATATGACTTTGGTTTTATACAGTTGGATACAATCTTTTGGGAAATTCCACAATGTTTAACCTGAATATTCTCATTAACATCTATAATTATAAGTGCAACATATATTATAAGTAAGGTTACTTTTCAGGGCTTATTTTCGGTTATACATTTAAAATATTATAGAAAATGTTTGATGTTAATACAATGTACTGTATACTGTAATGGACATTAGACTAAAGGCGAGCATGTTCTTCCAATGCATATTCATAAGTTTGTTTGATAAATGGTTTTAGTTATGGCCCCAATCTATCAGTTGCGTTGTGTATACGATTACCATGAATGTTCGGTTATATAGTTGCTTTGGTCTAGAATTGTTTAAGTTATTCTTAAATAATATAGCAAACGGGCCAACCAATAAATTGTATAGTGAACAACAGATAGTCATTATCCCTCAACTAGGTCCAACATGACATTTTAAAGTAAACTTTCATAAAGCATTGCTTTACATTTTCACATATCGACGTAGGATTAATCATTTTTCATTAATTAATTCACGAAAATCGTCTGTATTAATGAAAATTTGGTGACAAGTATACAAGTTTCGTGTTATAAGCATATGATTAGTTTTAACTCTTCTATTTTATTTCAAATAACCGTGCCATGCACGTTTTACTTTATCTGCTAGTATTGAGTTTCATATATTAAGGCACCAATTGATTTTTAAAAATTCACGTCGGTGGAGATTGAAGGAGTCGTCCTTTGTAAATTGATCTATGCGGTGGAAATATAAAATTGCCCTTCAATTATAGACCTGAAAGCTAATGTTGGTTATCGAGTTAATCCCGATAATGATACTTTATTAAGTAGGAAATGTGCTATGGGTTTTCTTGGAATAAATGGGGGTTTAAGACCGGATATGGCGTGGTATAGCACACACCCATGGAGACAAGACTGATCTCAGCTCTTTTAATGAACGACCCCTTAGTACGTTTATACTGGCAGCCCTAAATCCCATGTCATACCATTATAATGACAGAAACTGTTCACAATTCAAACCCTGGCTAGTAAACCAAATAACCTTATTTGTTCTAGTTAAGCAGAAACTGCAACACGGTAATTCTGAATGCTTTTGATATATTTTGATACTTATTTGATTTTTATCACATTTATGCATTTATTAAAAATTTTACTTTCATGTGACTAACCTAGGACATATACATAACTTTCCCTCGTTAGAGCTTCGTCTCCTGATATTCCCATATATAATCTTCTCTTTGTTAATTACACAAATTGTGACAACTGAACAACTGAAATAACATAATTGTGATTAATTTTGATTTTTTTTCATACTTATTTGACTTTTTATAACATTTCTGCATTGATTAAAAAAATACATTTAACTTTCATGTATGCCTAACCCTTGCATGTATAGCTTCTGGCTTTCGAATGTCGCTATTATCTTATGCCTTTTATGATGAAAATTTGATCTCCTGATATTTTCATATACATGTTAACTTCTCTATATTTGTGCATTACACAAATTGCAACATTTGTACTTGTGTTTTGAATGCAGTCAAGGCTATTTTAAATTTTTTTTTACAAAATATACATGCATGCACGTGTAGTACGCTTTAAGACGTATTAAATATTTTTGGGGTAGATTCCCATTATGTAAAGGGCACAGGGAAATGACATGTTACATGTTTGTTTTTGTAAATTTCTAGCAAATGACTACTTTCTCGAAATAAAAAGAAAAACGTTATTGGCGAGAAATTGGCACGTTTATGATGGTATCGTATACAGCATATTCAAAATGTCTACATGCTCTTAACGACATAAATGGTTGATGTTTAAAACATGTCGAACTTGTCTGTTAGACAGGTTCAATTAAGAGGGTTTCATGATTTTGAATTTAAATGACGAAAGCATTAGTACACAATAGCTAATTTATTATAATAATTACTTAAGTTTGCTTCTTAGTAAATACGTTTTTGCAGCAATACTGTCGTAGTATTACTGCCAAAAAAATGTATTTTTCTCCAAAAAAAATAAGAGTTGGAAATTACTGAATTAACAGAATTCAGGGCAAATGTAAATGTGAGCTTCGGCCATTAAGTGGGTTTAATCCATTACTTAGGAGCAGAATCAAATGATAATTACCACAATTAAACTAGGTACAGTTAAGTTAATGGTTTATATTTCGACTATACAATTTTGTACGCAGCATAGGTTTCGAAGATAATTTAGTTAACTTTAATAATATTAGACACAATGGCGTATGTAAGCTTGGAGGATAGATATATACGATTGTGTGCCTTACAAAACAAGCAATGATTGTGCACATGTAAAACGGAAGTGCGAAATATATTTTTGTGTATCACAATACATGTACCATGTTTTCATTGCTGTGGAAACTGCCTACCTTTGGTACTGCATTCACAATTTCCGTCATCAAATTCAGAGTAGGCCTACTTTAATATTGGTCCTGTCGTAATTAACGTAATTGTAACATTCATTGATGATTCCATCATACCTACTGTAATCAGCAATCTTGCCAACGTCAGTTAATTTGTTCTTAATTTTATGAAATCAAGCACGCAATGTGGATTAAATGTCGTGTGACCCAACATTACACTGGGTTTAGGCCTAATCGTTCATCAATGTGGAAATTTCAAACTTCAGTATGGGCCAAATTTACACTGGGGCGCATTTACTTGTTTCCATAACATGGTTCAACTGCAAATTCTTCATTAGTTGTTAAAATACTATATCTGCCCCCATGGGGACTCGTATAACCCCAATATCATTGTGCATATTTTCACAAAAGCAATGACATCCTAATCCACATGCAACATCTGCTGTGCTTGTTGTAATTGCAAATGTAAATGCTAAATTGCTTGAAAATTTGTTGCCATTTTGAATATTACATGTCACTTTAAAATAGGCAACCTATTTTATATCATAACCATGAAGTTGGAAATAGTTAATGGTATTTTTGCATTTGAAGGTATACATGGGCATTTTTCTATGGTCCATTTTGAACATTGTATACGCAGTCAGGGGACCCACTTTCTACAAAGTCAGGGAAATCATGAAAATGTCAGAATGTCAGGAAAATTGAGATGGTATGCTATTTTTCAAACAATTTAATGGTATTGTTAAGGTTATTAATTTTGTTGTGAAATTTAAGTTTACATTATACAGTCGGTATTTTATAATATGATATGGACAGTATTTCTAAAATATTGTCCTATATCCACAAAACTCTTATGAGGTTATTTATGATAAGAAATGGTAATGCATGATAAAGTCCGATTAGGGGCTCGACCTTTTACACGTTAAATTCCCTGTAAAATGTCAGGAAAATTATTCAGAAGTATAACAATTGAGGAATTCTCAAGGAAATGGATTTGCGAATTTGGGTGGGAACACTGGCAGCACATGTTTAGTAGTATTTTATAAAACATATCAGATATATGAACTTTCATGTAAAATATGAGGAAATCACGGCAGGACTAGGAGAGTGGATACAAATGGGGGAATTTGGATACATGTTGATATGTTTGATGGGAATGGATACAAAATAGCTATTTTGGTGCAAAGTGGATACAAACGAATTTTTGTGTTATGGAAGTGTGACTCATGTATCACACTGCATGATGTCAGATTACCAATCAGCATGTGCGCCCGCAGAGGGTGCAAAAGGAAATGGATTTGAGAATTTGGGTGGGAACAGTGTTGTGCAGTGTGTCCTTATAACGAAATCGTGGTTTTAAAAACCTTTAAAAATTTCCTGTATAAAGGTGTGTGCTTATTATGACAAAGTCAATCTACCCATAATTAATACGACAAAATTGTATTGGTAAATCGCGAGTATTTGTCTGTTTTTAAAATGAAAGTTTGGAAACCACGTTCAATAGGTATATATCCTAATATCGAAAACGTGATTTTAAAAACCTTTTAAAAAGGACTTGTTTCAGTCTATGGGAATGCATGTTCGTATTATGACGGACAATCGATAACCACAATTAATACGATAAAATCGTATTGGTAAATCGAGTATTCGTATGTTTTTAAGATGAAAGTTTGGAAAACGTGTTCTTGATTAAATAATTGATTAAATCTTGTCCAAATAATTGTTGAACCATGCTCAATTTATGTATCCTTATATCGAAAACGTGATTTTAAAAACCCTTAAAAAAGGTCCTGCTTCAGTATAAAGGAATGGGCATGTTACGACAAACATAATCTACCCACAATTAACACGACAAAATCGTATACTATAATTGGTAAATCGAGTATTCGTATTTTTTAAGATGCAAGTTAGGAAGACGCGTTCTTAATTGACTGGACCTAAAACACGAATCTAATGGCGTTTTCACCTGAAGTTGAGGCATTGTATATATAACCCTTCGAAATGAAGGAAGTGTCCTATTTACATGCATAACACCAGCTGAATTAGAGTTGCGATGCCGCCGTACTTAATCCCCAGGTGAACGGGCCTTCGAGTGCCGATTTAATTTAATTTGGCGAAGTTAATTGCCGTCTTTTATGTCTTATTAGCATTTCCCGATTAAGACGATTTTAAGAAAGAGGGTGCAGCGGCAGAGCCAGATAAAGATTTTATCTAAAAATACCCAAATTTAAAATTAACTTTTACGCGTTACTCATAAACCGGTCCAAAAATGAGTCCGACTCGAGTTAATGAGCTGCTGTGCAACTCGTCACCGAGTGCCCCACCGAGCCAGCTCCCGATTGGACCAGAAGGTGCACGTGCACCAGTTTATGGTCGATGGGCCAATACCGACCGTCCACTGGCCAATAAACCCCAATTATGGCGTTTGGAAGCGCCATAAAAACGGGTCATTTTCCCCGGTAATTTCAATAAATATACGCGATAGGCAAACGATATCCTTTTTTAATAACTAATAAAATGTACGTGTATTTGAATACGTTACCTTCTGTCCCTTGTTCCACTCCGCACGATGGACCCGGTCGTGTCTTAATTCGCGCTTATTTTTGAGCCAGTCTGACGAGGTGTCAAAGGGTTAGATGCCAGCGCCATCTTGTGCTCACTCTTGTATCTAATTCGTGGAAAGGCAGTCGCGCCTTTAAAGGCACGAAATTGCTTACACGTATATCTCGATATTACCGTTGCACGTGCAGAGTCGGTTCGAATAGGCATTACCGACGAACGCTATTACCAGCAATTCGAAAATAAGGTAATTTTCATTGTTTTATTAGAGCCAAATTGCATGACCGCAACCCGAACTTTTTTTTTTTTTTTCGTGCTTTGTGAAATGTTCGGAAACATTCGCAAAATCTATTTGGTTGTTTTTGCACGCACGTTTTATAATCTGGTGACACTTGAAAGAGTTTAGGGTCCGCACCCCCCAATTTACATGAAATGTGTTTATTTTGGGCCAATTTGACCAATTTGTTGGGGAAGGGGTCACGTGTGCACCCCACCCACTCATGGTCACAACATGCTGGAATTGATTGGTTGCCGGATTGTTTTTACGCGGTATGGACCCTGTTTTTCCACCCGTAAAAAGTGGCCCGTACCTCGCGTCGACGCATGCGCACTCGACGGCAAATTTTTAAAAACTTATTCCAGTTATTAATCCTAGCACTTATGAATTATGCATGATGGTGCGATGAAACGCTAGCTGCCGAATTCGACTTTACTTTTAAGGCAAGTTGGTTTCCTGAATTTCGCTATGCCGATAGTCGTTTGATGGAAATTTGTAAGCCCTTTGACCGTAAAGGTCTTTAATGAAACGTTCTTCGAACGTTTTTCATTGAAAACTTCAAATTTTTAAGATGTTAATTCTTAAGCAGTAACTTGCAAAGGCTCAAGACACATCGAACTAAAATCTAGTTTTACAAACTGGGTGATGGCTGTGTGTTTTCCTCTCGGTAATGGAAAACTAGATTACATACAGTATGCATATTTCTCATATGTAAGTGTAGCTCTCTACGTAACCACGTTTTTCTAATTATCGCGTTGTTTCTTTGGTATATATTGAGTATAACCAACTATGATAGCGTTGTATATGGTTTAATAATCAACACTAACGGCCTTTCTAATATCGTATAATGTAATCTGAAAAGTTTTGTTGACATCATCATGGTAACTGCTATCATGGAAAACTTGGAAAACCAAGAAACTTCCGGCAATTTTATAATCAACCTGGAAATCACAGGTAATTTTGAATCGAAACGTTTGACTTTAAAGTTGTTTAATAAAAGTTTCGGGACGTTTTTCATGAAAAACTTCGAATTCTTAAGATAAAGCTTTCGCATGCAAAGTTAGCCTTGCTGAGCTGTTTCCGTAAACGTAACGAAATTCAGACTATTGATTTAATAATCAACGCTAAGTTGGCAATTTTAAAATCTTCTAGTGCAAGCTGAAAAGTTTTACTGACATCATCATGGTGACTACTAACCTGGAAAACTTGGAAAACTCAGGGAATTTGGACTCGAAACATAACATTTTTAAGTATACCAACATAGTATTTTGTTTGTTCCTTATAATTCCGAGAAGTCGGCACAAAAATGATTGACCTGATAATCGATTATACCATCCCCCTAAAGTGGAAAACACACAGCCATTACCCAGTTTCTTAAACTAGATTTTAGTTCGGTGTGTTTTGAGTATAAAATCCGTTATTTCTGGTACATTTTTGTTCAAGGTTCGTCTGTTGAGTTTATTTCTGTCAATATTAATATTGCTGAAATTTTCAAAATGGTTTAAAACTGCATCTTTGGTGATCTAGTTTATTGCAATCCTTAAAAAATTTCTTTCATTATTATTATTTCCATAACAAAATTTCCTGGAAAATTTATAAAATCTAGTATTTCTGGTAGTTTATCAAAAGTAAATTTGCCTATACGGCGTTGTCTTAGTATTATTATTATTATTTCTAATAGTTTTTAATAGAATTGTGGCACACATCTAATAATCAAAATAATTTTTTGAACCTACATACAGTATGTAGAAACATTTGAATATAACACTTGAATTACCTCGAAAACTTCACCGTGATCATGTGAATGAGTGAAATTTTCAGTCCAGCCTCGTCATTTGCATACAATTAGATCGGTTATTGGTCAACAACTTAATTAACATTTTTTCCTGCATGTTCATTGGCATGCAGGTTTCAGGACCGATATCAATTTTTAAAAAAAAAATGCCGTGGTCCCGCCCACTTTGCATAGAAACGAGTTATGAATTCAAGAAATGGATGGAGATTGACTAGCCATGCAACAAATCTGAACTATGGAATAGAAATTGGTTAATTTAAATATTGGCAGAATTATGGGTCAGTTAGTCTGATTCTGCTATATTGTTGCTGTTTAACACTTGATTTGTCCCAATTGCGAAATACGAAATTTTTACATAAATTAAATACATTATTTTGTGACGACTCAAGTCACGTATTGCATGCAAAAGTATTTCGCTGTACTAGGCTGTTTCAACAAACAGTAGTATGGTTGTATTTACATGAACATGAAGTAAGTATCGATATGTATGCATGATTAGTTGTTTTTGCTCTACTAAATACACATTAAAAACATTTGAGTTTCTTTTGAAGCATTTCTGATAAAAAGCGGCATATTTGATATTTAAAAATTGCTTTTACATGCATACAAGTATACAGTCGGTGACATTTCGAAGTCTAGATTAGCTACATGTAATCTATTGTAACGATTCGCTCGTGAGCAAATACTCAATATTGTAAAAATTCAAAAGATTTAATTATTCAAAAATTCGTTATGTCCACATTTGTGTCCATATACAGGTACATGTTTATATATAGATTTTAGTTATGTTAAAGTTCATACCATATAATCAATTTTCTAAAATTGTGACTTTTTGTTGTGTTATAGCATCTATGGTGATCAAATATTGGTTATACTAATGTATTGCTCAGGGCAGTATTAAGGTTAACCATTTAGTCTTGATATTTTAATGTTTAAATGTCAGGTATTCAATGACAAATTTTGGTAATATACATGTACTGTATGTACAATGTATTTCATATCAAGTGAGTAAATTATACAGTGTACATGTAGAGACAAACTATTCGATTTGTTGTCAAACGGCCTATATACAATGTACATATGTTACTGAAATATATTAATTTTTAATTACGACTATTACGTTACTTACTTCGTATTTTACTTGAATGCTTCTACAAATGCATGATTATAAAATCTAGTGCTCTATCCAGTCAAAATATTTGAAATTTTAATTTTTGTGTATTTTAAAGGTTGTACGTGTTTCGATGTCGGAAATTCGTTTGGTAGTGTTATCGCGGTAAGTTCATTTTATATCCTTGTAATGTTAATAATGTACATGTACATGTAATAATAAGCATCTTAACTTTCCATTTAAAATGGTTTACTACTAAAGCTTGTACCACTTAATTCAAATTACCAGGTGCGATAAATGTACATGTATATTAAAAACACCTGTACTGTATATATGAAATTGACATGGGCTATTTAAATTGTTTGTTTATACCGTTTTTCTATTGCAAATTTGAAAATTTAGTAGCAACAAATACTTGGAATTGAATATACATTACATGCACATGTATATCAGTGCGCTGTTTTACCTTAAATATCTGCGTTTTTTTATAAATAACTCTGCTGTCATTTTATATAGTTCATCAAAAGGTAAATTTGGAAAGTGTTTAAATAGTTTTGGAAATATCTGTAAATAAATTCCTTTGCATCTCCGTGCTATGCAGCGAAGCAAAGTTCCAATCTCTTTCTCGTAAAATTAGACAAGTATACAGGTGTCTGTAAATATCATTGACATCTAATTTCATACCAGATAGTGAACAATTTTCACCATTTATTTTCTATGTTCTTACATATATTTTCTTGAGATGTTCATCCGTATGTTCATGTTGAATTTGAATATCCTTTATAATCCTGCAAAATAATAGAAAGAAATCATTATTACAAAATGAATAAGTCTAGAATTGTGTGTGAGAGTCAACTTTTAACACACGAGAAAATAAAACCTCACAATTCAATCTATTTTTTACAAATGAATTTAATCGAGTGCACTATACTGTAGTTTACGCTTCGTGTTAATGTTATGATTAAGTGCAACATTGCATCTTCTGAGGTTGATCATTTGCATTTAAACGAGAGATCCAATAAGACTCGTTGTATACGGTTAGCGTTCTTTGTTTATTTGAATTTAACATTATCGCGACATACATATTTACAGTATATTGGACATGTTAAGACAATGACAGTGAATAAGAAAATACATGTATGGATATGCTTGTTGTGTCAATTTTGGTTTTGAAAATGATATACATTTCAAACTTCAGATGAAAAATAGTTGGAAACAAACAATTTCGTTGAACCTACTTCTTAATTACACCATGTTGTTTGTTAGCCCTCTGCTTAATAGCAAAACTTTTACGTTTTGCAACAATGGGTTATATAAGCTATCAATCCTATACATTTCATCAAATGAAATTAATTTGTTGATACCTTTAAACACAATTTAACATGAAAAATTCCGTTCATACCTTAAAATTAGTAAAAATGGAGAGTATTCTTGGATTAGCATGATTAGCATAACACAAATCTGACTGCATACTAACAATATATTCCAAAACTTAACCACTTCAATTTTAATGTCAGACAATGTTAAATGGATGAAAATTCATTATAACACTATAGCAAGCATTAACCATGCATAGTTTTATTGTTGTAAGTTACATTTTTTTTAAAGTTCAAAGTGTAAGGCATTCTATTTTTATGTTAGGGCTTTGCCCAAAGCGTGACGAGTACACTTAATATTATAAAAAAATTAAATGTAGACGTGTTTAAATTTCAACCAAAATATACGACGTTAGGCAATAAAAAATAGCCATAGAAGTTTATTTTGATACATAAGCATAATCGTTTCATCGAAGTTAACAATTGGATTCAGGGCATAAATCTTTGCATGGGGCCCTCGTGACACGGTTAACCCATGAAATTCCGAGAAACGATTTCTGTTTCATATAAACATTTCAGTGAGGTAACTTGAGTTGGGCTTTCATTTGGTAAGGACGTTTTCGAGATAAAAGACCAAGAGTGTGTAATTTCATCACGAGGCATTGTCTTTTGAATATAATGCGTTTTTTTTTTGTGTAAGCATCAGAGTGATTTATAGCCTGGCCTAAATACCTAATTTAATATGTTCGCGTGGTGGGCTGCTCTATATCTTTCGAAATTTATAATTTCACATGGGGCTCCCTGCTGACCCTTAATACGAGAATTAAGAAAGTCACACGCAGTATATACTGTTTATAGCGTGCCCTTAAACCTTACGGACACCCCGCGCAAACAATGCATCTTGATTATATAAGTATAAATTTGTATGGGTGCGTGCATTTGCTTATCTCGCTGTCGACGCCAAGGGGGTTATCAATCTTATGGTCATCTGGTCAGGCCAATAGGACTGAAACAAGGGCAATCTGTGTGTAACCCATGGAGAGTGTCATAACAGGCATGGGCGTGCCATTGTGCTCAAAGGGTTTAGTGGAATGGTGGCGGGACAATTGAGAGAAGGTCATAAAATTGCCCAGGAATCCCAATCAGTGACCCTACTGGACACACCTTCCCTCTCTAAATTTATTATACGACGAGAGAAAACCAACGAGAATGGCCCGAGCATACTTTTGAACGTTTTGGCAACCAAGAAAGCCCATTGGATGGCTGTTTGGAGGTAACTCTAAAGTGCCTTAAAAGCTACCTTGTTGCACCTAGGGCAATATATCCCGAGTAATCTGTGAAGCTGCTGCGGCCCTTTCACCATTAAAAGGGCAGTTTTGATTATCCTTGGGGCAGCGAGACATTTGTCGCTTGTTAATTGGGACATGCTGTTTCTGGAAGGATTTTATGTCCTTGTTTCCTAAAACCATTCAAGGTGGGAATTTCTGAAATTTATTAGACGAACACGAAAACAAACATACTGTATGCCATTGTTGCACGGTTAACCTTGTTTTGGACGTGAACCAAGAACCATATTCGTAGAAAGCTGCATGATTTCTACAGAAATTGGGCATAATGGGAAAGTCAGAGGAATTTTGAAAAAAAATCCAAAAAGTCAGGGGATTTCCTATAATCTCCAGATATAATTTCAACCCATCGATTTCTTATATCGATTATGACTTGTGATGCAACATGGTTTCTAGGTGATGTTTCCTTTTGCATAATGATAGGAAATCCCAGTATGGCAGATTGGTTCCGTCTACAGTAGACGTACCTGTCTAAAATAATCCTGAGTAAAATAATATCCTCTCCAAAATAATAAAATGTGCAGGTCCCTACTTGGGACCCATGTCAGCAGTTGAACCTGTCTGAAATAATATCCTGTCTGAAATATTTAACACTGGTTCTACTGTACTTAGCTTCATTATGACAGTGTCAAAATTTGCCAAATTAAAAATAAATTCCGAGCATCTGTGTGCTGTTAATTAAAAATCCATATTTTTATTTGTGCGATTTCCTTTACTATTCAAGTTCAATAATTATCGTCCTATTCAAAAGCCGAATTTTCTCAAAAACATTATATCAAATGGTATATTTGTGCTTATTACTTTATATTGGTGGATGGGAAAACTAAAGGTCAGGGGAATATCAAATTTTAAATTGAAAAACCTGGGAAAGTCAGGGGAGTCTATTTTACTTAAGATGTGAGAACCCTGAGTTAGTGAATTGGACAAAATAATTTTGAGATGAGAGCCTTTTCATATACTAGCTCCAATTAGACACAACTGGTATAGGGATTTAAATCATTAAAAATAAAAATATACAAAAATAACAGTTAAAAGTTACAAGAATTGCAAAATACAAAACCTAAAATTGTGTGTAAAATGGCCTATTGTGAAACAGAACTGGCAAAATTCACAGAATTGCCAGCTATATTTTCGTATATTGGTTTGTTATAAATCAGCAGGATCCTGAATAAACACTGGATAATAAATTCAGTTATTTGCCAGCTTTAATCCGATAACTTCATTGTTCTGCTGTGACTCTTGACCTACCGAATATATTACATGACATGTATGACTGCATTTAAATAATGCATATGCTTGAACAAAACTGTCACGTCCTAATATCAGGTTTCCCACAGAACCTCATGGGAATCCTGCAAAACTTCTGAATGTAGAAATTTGCCAAATTAAAATTCCTTCATCTTAGTAGACCCACTGTTAATTATAAATCCAAATCAAAAAAATTCATGTTGTGTCAATTCGTGTACTAAAGAAATTCAATAGATATTTCCTAGTAAGCGGTTATATTGATTAAAAACTATATTGAAGTGCGTGTTCTTTTTACTGCATATTGGTCGAAAATAAAAATTTTAACCCGGGGAAGTCAGGGGATTTCATGTTCTGAAAGATGTGGGAATGTTTATAGAACATGTCCACCTTAATAATACGTATAAACATGATAATCGCATTACATTATATTGAGAAATGATACGTTGACGTTGCAATTTGATTTTTAACCCTGTCTGACGCTTATGGAAATATTTATGATATTTCTTGAAAATATTTGAATTTAATTGCAATGTCAAATAGGAAATTAATAAAGAATGGTTTGGAATTCATCTTTATAGAAATCATATATAGAAAGCTATATTCCATTTGGATTTCATACGTTACGTTTAATCGATTTAATATTATTCAAAGTCGGAAATATCGACCAGGGAAAATCGATTCTGTTTGTGAAAAAATTCGCGAAAACGTTTCATGAAGATCTAAGGACCTTCTTCAATGGTTTCTGCATTTGTAAATTCACAACACCCATCAAAATAATCAAGGTAAGACACATTCTTAGAAATATTATAGATGCAAAAATTAAAAAAAAAATTTAGACAAAAATGATTAGTGCGTATTCAGTGCGACTTGTTTTTAAAATAAAATACGTATGCTCAAAAACCATGTCATCATAGCTTTAAACATTTGGAAAATAACCCATTTCGGACACGTTTAGCGACCCACCAAACATCAAATTGGGTCCCTGCACTGTTGGGACCGACCGTTTATGAAATACTGCTGTGGACAATATATTTAGTGAATTTAACCGAGTTCGTACGGTAAATTGGACCAGAACGACTGTTTATAGCGGGAAAATTAGGTAATTATCAGAGAATTTGAAATACTACAGTATACAGGCAGTTTTCAAACATTGTTAAATGGGTTAGTTGGATTTTTCATCCTGAGTTATTTGTATACAGTACATGAGTGTTGAGATTACTGATAATGATTGAATTTGATTGAGTACAGTTAGGGTCCATATACCATTGGTCTTATTTGGGCATGCCACCAGAATCCTCTTCCAAATAACAACTTTAAATTAAGCTACAAGAAATTCAATTTAACATTACTGATGATGGTGTCCAACATAACGCAGTGGTAATTGCCGATTAAATTTGGTTGATGGTGCACTCTCCCAACACTCGATACATTCACTTAATTGATAGTAGGGTCTCAGTTGATTTGAATTTAATTTGAACTTAATTCGATGTTTACTTATGGACTTGACATTATCTTGAAATAGACATTATCTTCCATTCCATATAGTGAATGCGTTCATCACTAAAATCAAGAAATTTAAGAGTGACCTGGAAATCGACGAAATAAATTGTAAATGTGTGGTCATTCTGCTATTTATGAAATATAAAGAAATATCATGAATATATATTGACAATGTTGTTAAGATAAGCATACCAGTAAGAGTAAGGACAGAGGAATGCTCGAAATTTCGTTTGGGACCCATATGCAGGCATGTATTTGACACTTAATAAATATACCATTAGTGCATTTCATTTTTATGATGGTAGGTGAAGTTTAAACCTTAGAAGAAAAACAATGAAAATAGCCTGTCGTGTTTACTACATTAGGAAGTCATACACTTGAAATAAGAGGAGAACTGTGCACCTTTAAGATCTATTTTGCATGATTTTCTTCCGCTTACATATTAAAAGATGATTAAGGGTAATAAAAATAGTAGAAAATGGCTGCAAGGGCTTCTGGGACTGAACTACAGAGTCGGTAAAACATCTTGGCATTTTCGTTGCAGTCCAAAACCACATTTAAAATAATTTTAGTTTTTGTAAACCAGTACATGAATGCAGCAAAACTGTTCTTTGATTTATTTTCAAATCTATCGAATTAAGAGATTGTGACAATGAAAACGTCAATTTTTCCTTAAAACGAATTAATTGATGCAAATAAATAAATTGAAAATGCACTAGCAGTAATTGAATAAAACCTCGAATTATCGTAGATTTCGGATCGAATAAATTTTTGTTGTTCGTCACATTTTTTCTCCCCTTACAGTGTTGCACTGTCGTTACTATTTTATTTTTAGTAAACACGTTCACATCAAATGGTTATAATCTGCGTCAATGTGTTTGCTCGCTTTAAAATTACTTTTAAGATGCTTTTTATTTTTGATCAAAAGTTCTCACTTCCCAACGTTAAATCCTTCTATACATACAATGTACATGTACATGTGTTACAATTGTCTTGTATGACTTTATTCTCATGTATATATTACACTTATAAGTGACCTTATTTAACCACCCTTCACAAGCCTAAGTAAATTACTCAGAATTGGTTAAGAATTGTCTTTCTTTGGGTTAATAATCATGGTACAAAACTACCAACTTGAAAACCTGTAAACATCAGGGAATTTTGTTTTTAACATGGAAAACCAAGAAAACTCATTCAATTTTATATTCAACCTGGAAAACTTAGGGAATTTTGAATTGATACCTGGAATTTTTCAGTATCGAATTATATTCTGCGTTTGTTCCTTATAATTCTGAGAAATCAGCGCAAAAATTCTCCTAAAATTCTGCATTTGTCATTAAGTTTTTCTACAAATTTTACCTGCGGTCCTCCTTACTTTTTGCTTGTGCTGCCTTTGTTATGTATATTTCTGACTAACGTTTTTATGAGATAACATTCATTTTATTCCATTTTGCTGCGTCTATGAAGTTAATTTCTCTCAATATTTGCTATATCTGTCATTTTGAAACTGCTCTAAAACGGCTTTGTGCATGTATGCTAGTTTATATGAAAACCCTCAAATTTCTTACGTCCTTTACATAAAGGAAACATTCCTAAAATCCGTTATTTCCATTACGTTTCAAAGAAATATTCGTAAAATCCGTTATTTCCATTACGTTTCAAAGAAATATTCGTAAAATTCATCATTGGGCTATATTTGTTAAGTAAAGTTGAACGAATAAAACACTATCATTTGAGATCTTAAATAGTGCTTTAACTAGAATTGTGGCACTTTGCATTTTTTGAACCTGGAAAACGTAGAATATTACCCTGGACAATAAGTGATTTTCTTTTCTGAAATTAGTAGTCACCATGTTTCTTAAAACAGCGGTTTTGGGTTGACACTCTGATAGTTTTTGGGTAATTATGGGCAAAGTTTGGGAATCACTGAGATGGGTTCGTGGCTGACTAGTCAATCGCTACTAATCAATAGCTTAAAAGTACAGAATAACTAAAGACATGGTATTACCAACTATCACCTGGTATTAAATTACTGAATAATTTGTTTTCAACATTTTCAATATCTGCCAAATCAGTTGTTTTGAACCTTAATTGCGTTATTCTTTCTATTTTTCAATAGATTTTTTATTGTGCTTCGTGAAGTTGGTGTGAGAAGAAAAACTGTGGTTATAACCACGCAGTGCCACCAAGGTCGACCGGAAGAGCCCCCATCCCCAAATTTTAGACTCAGACTGCACCAGCGCCATGGCGTGGTCATCACGTTGAACGTCCATGCGAACAACGGTAATCGAGTAGGGTCATCCACTGGTCAACCCATCGCTCAATTGGCTCCAGGTAGGAACAAATGGCGTTCGCATATTCAAATTTTGGCGCTAATAATTGAGTTTCATGCATGGTGGCGCGATCAGCTTGCCAAGGTTGTTTATCTTTATGCGGGAAAACGACACTTGAGCACGAATGACGTTCGACGAACCTGACAGTTTTGAACGAGAGCAAGCAAAACGATCAATACTCGGTTTGCTGCAGCATTCTACGATGATTTAACTGAATGCCTGTTGCACCAAACTAGATATTACTTACTGCTTATTAGCAGTTACGTAGTGCTCCAGTCATTGCAATTGGAAAGGATATCAGTGATTGGAAGCTTTTCAATCACAAACTGTATTTAGTTAAACTTAAATTGAACTTAACCTACTGTACTACTGAATTCGCTATAGCGAATATTGCGACTGAATTAATACTTCTGACTTATAAAACTGGACTTCACTTTGGAAAAATTCTTCAGCTTGAGAATCGAGGAGCATTTTGATTTTAAATGATTTAAACGATATTCTGGATTTGTGTTAATTGGGATTAAATGGTTAGTTTAAGATGAAGAGAATAGTGTATTTTGTACTCCAATGGCATACTGTGAAATTACTCAGCTCATGGACTGATTTTACTTATGATTTATGAGGTTATGTAAAAGTTTATTCTTGTAATGGCAAGGAAACGAATTATTCATGTTTTTATAAATAGGAATCCACATTGTAAATATTTTAAAGCTTGTAAAAATATTTTAATAAATAACGCAAATATTGGGTCAGAGTTAATACTTCTGACTTATAAAACGGGACTTAATAACACTTATATATTGCGACTTCTAAGAAAAATGTTTCAGCTTGTGAATTGAGCTAAAAGTGTTGTTACAAAATAACATAGAATAGTTCATGGTTGTACTCTAATAGAATGCAGTCTAATTACAGAGTAAATGGGATGTCTCAAGCAAATTTTGCTTATGATTTACGAGGTAATACACCTGACATAAAACTTGATACTTCTGACATAAAACTGAAATATTGTGACGTATTAGAAAAATGTTTCAGCTTGGGAATTGAGGAGCATTCTGATTTTAAATGTTCTGTACTTGGGATTCATGCTAATTGGGCTAAAATTGTTATTACAAAATAACATAGAATAGTTTATGGTTGTGTACTCTAATGGAATACAGATAAATTACACAGCATCTGGACTGCCTTAAGCAAATTTTGCTCATGATTTATAAGGTAATGTACCAGTATGTTTTTGTAATGGTAAGGAGAGACATTATATTTATAAATATTATTAAATATTATTTTTAAAGTTGTTAAACATATTTTGATAAAAACTCTAAATGATAAATTTACTTTGTCAGCCAAATCTCGTAATAAATGTAGATGACAATAAGAAAACATTCAAAATTAATCGCAATTGTACAAGTTACAAATGTGGGGCTAATTTTAAATTCCATATATGTGTGAATGACAATTTTCATTGATTTTAAATTTGAATTTAGTTGCAATCCATTCGAATATTACATCATGCAGTTTAACATGCCGTTATAAATTTGATCTGAACCTCGTACTGATTTTTATTTTTAGCATAGAGTTGGTTTAATCAAATACGGCACCATTTGAGACAATTTATTTCAAATATTACTTATAAATTATCACTACGCCAAATTTAAAGTAATAAGTTATATTGCACATTTAGAATTTTTATTAAATACTGTGTGGTTTGGTAAAACGATGCTGAAAGCTCAGTTTACCAAAACCTTCCTTGGTATATCGTGTGCAAAACTTACATGCATGTCGTAATGTATTTACATTATATGGTACGCTTTTACATGTACAGTACATGTATGAAAAACGATGCATAACCTTGTATGGTTTGATTTGGCCCCATACATTTCGTTGGGTATGGACACGATATGCCCAAACATGCCCAATTTCCGATTATACTGCTTATAATAGGATGTATAGGCCTGTGCTTAATGTCCTTCTGGAAAATATTTAATTTTAATTTCTCGCTAATGCAACGATTGCGGTATGTTTTCGTAGAATTGTTATGTCAATTAGCATATTAAAACGCCTTAAACACGCCTTAAACGTTAAATATACACGATTTTTTCGAGTTTTAAATCGATTACATTGAAACGTTATTTTTTGTACACAATAATTTGATATATAAGTCGAGAAAGTAATTTTTTAAAAATGCGGGTTAATGTTTTTTACCTTCTCAACTGCTTGATAGTGTACATTTACAGCTCGACTGGATGATTGCAAATTGGCTATCAATGTAGATTTTGAGTTCAGTGAATGCTAAGTAAGCTGTGACACGCCTGTGATGCCGAAAGCATTAGTCAATTAAGCAAATGTAACTATAAATAGTGAATTATACGGAGGTGAAACCAGTTCAGTACACTTAATTATTATCTTAAAATACACACGTGAAGAATTATTTCCTTTAAAGAACTATTATGGGATAATTTGTGCATTTGGATGATATATATAAATGCACCAAATTATGGTTTCTGTAAAATGAGTTGAGAAGAGTTTTAAAATGCATTTTGAGCATAAATAACCATCTTAGACATGTGGTAAATCAGATTAAATCAGATTTGCAATCAGATTTACTTTAAATTTGATGCACTATTTCATTTCGTGTGCAACTATCAATTTTACGTTTTGACCAATAATGCCTTCGCAAGGAAATTTGTTTTTGTAAACTGTATTAAACAATAGATAATGTATTTAAAGAATGAAACGAAAAATTATGTGATGTGATTTGAATTGTGCATTTGAGAAGTTTGGAACTTTTCAATGTCTATTGGGGACCCAACACGGGCAATGTTATAATGTCAATTTCAGCAATCACGGATAGTAATACTGATGGTATAAGGGACACAATTATGGATTGATGTTTCATTCTGATTACTGACCATTATCCAAATTTTTGGATAACTTACTGTCAGTATTATAATAATGACAGTAACGTTCGTATATTCTTGTTTTTCATCTACCGCAGGTTAGCTCAAGAAATGCATACAATATTTGTCATGATTCTAATAATTCGTGTCAATATTGACAGAGAAACCAACCACATTATCTGGAAAACAGGGAAATGTTAAGGGTTTGAAATCTATATATATATGATATATCAGGGAGCTGTCATGGAATTTGAAATAAAACGAACCGAGTTTTCAGAGAAAATCAGGTAATTTGAAATGGCTTGGTTGAAGTAATTTAGCTTCTAGGTGTATACATAACATGTATAAACATGCATGATTGGTAGAAGTGATTATGAAACAGTCTTCCATTGAAAATACCTGGACTTAATTAATGATAATACAAGTCAGTTGGAAGCTTACTTAGTAATGAACTTGCTCAAATTGTAGCATCTTTCATCGCATAGCAGATGCATTCTGCTATTTCTCAACAAAAATATTAGGGAAATTTAATATGACATTACTTGGAAGTCAAGGAAATATCAGGGGAATAACAAACTTAACTATGGACATCCTAATTTGATGATCATATCCATTTTTATTTGAAGATTCTTGCATAGATAAAACATGGATAAACTGTTTTTTTCAACAAAAGCAGTTATTTTTCGTTTGAATATACATTTTTGAGTTTTGATAACACTCGTATGGGTCGTTATGTGCAAATAAGCTCTACCCTGATTGACATGAGCGTCAGACAACGTAATAAAAACGCAGTAATTAGACGCAGCGTTATTGGCAATTAAGCGATATTTACTTCTCGCCACCCCATATTGTTTTATTAAAATTGCGTTTACCTTGTTAGCTATTGAGCTCCGCAAGATGGCGTCCTGCCCCAGACGCCTGCATGGTATATTGGCGATCCCTTTGGGCCAAAGTAGGATAAGGACCTTCGTACACGTAAATACGTGTGCTCCTTGAACTTGTCTACTGTATTTCAATGCCAGCTGAAAATTCAAATATTTTAGGGCGAGGTACCGTCATGGTCATCAAGGATGTCTTATTTTCGCCAGTGTCTGCAGTGTATTAGGTGTCCAAGGGGTTGACCTAAGCAGACGAAAAATCGGAGCCAGACTATTCGTCCATACCCCTAAATGAATGCGTTTATGACCAAGTGTTGACCACACCTAAATCAGCGTCTCAAGTACGACCTTTTTCCAAAATCCGTTTTTCTTTCCTCTTTCATTTTTTGTTGAAATTTCATCCTCGGTTTCCCGCCCTTTTGGAAACCCCTTATTTGCCAAATTTAGCTGCTTGGGAAATATCTAGATCTTGGAAATCCAATGAATATATTATTACAGAAATATACAGTGGGTAGGAAAACCCTGCTGTGCTGAAAAAGAAATAAAACAATACATGGGATGACTGCTAAATCTTGCAGTTGTAAGAAATTTATGCAGTATGAAGTAGTCAGAATGCAACTTTGACACTATTTATCACTAATTTATAAATTTTCAGTTTGCCAACAAATCAAATTCAAGACATTGTCAAGTTTTGTTATAAATTGTATTTACATTCTTAGTGTACGTTGTAATCACGTGTTAATTAGTTGAAACATCTATCCGTTTTAGCTCAAGCATGCTTTGCCATGCCCCAATTTCTGTCATATCTGAGAAGTTTTCTGTCAGATATATCATACGAAACTTTTGTTATAGTTTTGCTATATTTATATTCCTAATACGTAATAATCAGCGTGTTTTTAGTTGAAATATTCACCCATTTTTTGCTCAAGCATGCTTTTTAACACAAATGCCTCACTTCCGTCCTATCTCGGAATTTTTCTGTCTAATACTGTATATCGTACTGAATTTGGTTGAATCTAGACAGATGCTTTAGGCAGTGCACTTATCGAAAGCAGTTTCGATGTTTACATGCAAACGGTATTAAATACACATACTGTATATATTAACGTAATTAAAGTGCCTTTTATTCTGCAGAACATGTGAATGCTCTTAGTATGACTTACATTTAGAAATGTGTTTCGAGTTCTTTTTGGGCAATAAATATTTTGTTTAAATTGGTTAGAAATACTTTAAGTAATTTGCGAATCAGTTTGCCAATTAACAGTTTTACGCTGCTCTAACTGTAGTTACATTCATAGCACTTGTTAATGTGATTATTAATCGAAACATTTATCCATTTTGCTCAAGCATGCTTTACCATGCCCCATTTATGTCATATCTCAATTTTTCTGTCAAATATATCACGCGAAATTTGGTTGAACCTAGGCAGATGCTTCAGGCATTGCATTTATCGTGAGCATTTTCGATGTTTACATGCGCGGTATTAAATACACATGTATATTAATGCAATTAGTGCAAGTTATTATGAAACAACATGCTGATATTAAGAAATTTTATTGAAGTTGGTCCTGGTTTAAATTGAAGCTTGTTGGTATGATTTCTACACGTGTATACGATTAATGTACATGTACTGTATACTTGCTTTTGAGTAAATCGTAATATTTAAGTTGTCATCATATAGTTATTTTGATACAGTATGGTATATGTTATTAATATTGGCAAATTATATAATAAGGAATGCGGGTTAGTAATTCTCTATTCCAACGCTTTTTACATGAAAATTGAAAGTCAAGGTACTCTGCATGAAATTGTGTACTTGAATTAACCTTACTTCTTTTAACAGACAAGTATGCATGCACTATTTAATTATTAAAACAAGATATTTTTGAAAGCTCACTGTACGAGCGTATACAGTCCAAGATTTCAAGCTGTTTTATGAACATGTAAAACCTTATCGCATTTTATTTGGGCATAAGTGAATTTCAAGACCAAAGGGGTTATATCGTAAAACACATCGTGACGAGTGGGGCACGTACTGCTGATGAGTAGGGCAACTGGGCAACATTAATTTTTTATGCCACTACTAATAAAATGATGAGATAGTGTAGAAAGTCTTTTTTGGGACCTAACTTGATGTTTTTCGTTATTAAAACGTGATTGCAGACCTCGCACTGCTAAATTTTGTTTTTGCTAAGGGAGTTTCTAAACAAAGGTCTTAAATAAATGATGGTTTGGGTCTGGAAATCTGCTGATGTTTTCACTCATGGCTAAATTTGCGGAAAACATGTTTGGGGTCGTGCTGATGAGTTTGTTTTTTAAAGATGAATACAACAAGTCTGTATTTACCATATTTGTCATCTTACCCAGTTCTAAATGTTGACCATGACACGAGGCAATAACGAGAAAGTTGTTAGTGAAATTGTTTTGGATTTAGGTCAAAGCAAGCCATGGATTTTGGGTTTATATTACCCGACACGCTAATAAAAACCACCTTTTTCTTCCCAAATTTGAATAGTGAAACATTCGAGCTACGTGAATGTTTGGTTAAACGTCAGTTGAAGCTAGTCGGAGAATTATTTAAGAGGGAAAGTTTTTGTTTACAAAGGCGAAATGACCACCAAATGACCAATTTCCGAACTCGCCTGATGTAGTTCTTAAAATATAGTGGAAATCGCTTTAAATTCCCATCAACTCTACAGCATTTGCTTTAATATGTCGTACTTTCGTTCTGTAAGTATTTGGAACATGTATTTTTATATTGGTGCAATGGAAAATTTTAGGCTTGTTTTCATATTTCCACGTGGCGCATTTAATACCGTTCTATTCCTTGTGGCAATTTTGAATCTCAAAAAATATAATTGCATAACACTTTCAAGACATAGCTACAGGGTTGTGCGTTATAAACACATCACTGGACATAACACCCCAGAGCTTAATCGGCATGAATTCAGCTGGTATAATCAAGCTTAATAGGAATAATGGTGTGTAATAGACAATTTAGAGTTACACCTTCTCTATATTGAGGTTTTCCTCATTTGATGGGATTATAAACCTTGTACCATCAAGGATTGATACTTAGCAATCTACTCCTGATATTAACAAGATTGCAGCCTAAATAACGAACACTTTTTCGTTAGTATTCACAATTTATGAGGTAATTTACTCATAGATAAAATTCAAAAATCGAAACAATCGGAAAAAATGTATTATAATGTACAGTCGAACTCGGTTATAACGAGCATCAAAGGACCGACCCAATTTGCTCGTTATAACCGTTACTCGCTATATCCGCGACGAGCTACAGCCGCCGTACATGTAACGATAACTCACTTCTCGTGAATTAATGTAAGTTTTCTTTGCTTAGAAAACCTATTTCAGACGTAAGTTTGCTTTTAATTAATTTAAATTCACCCTCAGTGCATAGGAAATGCAATAGTGAAGTATTTTGTCACAATAATCGTGATTTTTAGACCCATCACCCAATGCGTCAGCACTCGACATTATTTCATCGAAATCTGGATACAAATTAGATCAAACTTCACCAAAATGATGACGTAATTCTTTAACGTCCCAAACTGTCATACATGTAAGGGAACTGATGACAAATGACTGCACTAATGACTAGCTTCCGTTTTTGCCTTAGCGGATGTTTATTTTCTGTAATTTGCGAAAAAAAAATTGTCTGTGGGGGGGACACCTGAGGATAAACTCGCAACCTGATATCTATATGAACAGAGAATACAAAGGTTACCTTAAGTTTTGGTGCCTTGGATACCGTATTTTCGAAAATTTGCTCGTTATATCCGAGTAGTGTGCTCGTTATAACCGTGAAAGATTATATGGAAATCTGCGCAAGCCAAATTTGAAATGGCAGTTTGCTCGTTATAAAACCGTGATCGTTATAACTAAGTTCGACTGGTACTGTACCTTAAATGTCTTGTTTCAAAACACAAAGGCATGTCGCTATTAATGTAAAACGGACACGTGATAATTCGCATACGAATTTGATGTACATTAAAATCTACATCAAAGGGGCATGTACAGTAAGGGGCAATAGATTCGTAAGGAAAGGTTTTCATATTGGCTTAAGTTTTGATATTGTCAAATTTGTGAAATGACTATTTCTCACCAATTTGGGTGAAATCAAAACCTCAAATTTAAAACGAGCTCCCACTAAAGTGATATTGCTGTAGTATTTCACCAAAAACTTTTCATTTTCATCCATGGATTTCTTACCTGGAATATCCAAATTGCTTGATTTTTCTTTGAAGTGTGAAGGAGTGTATCACGTAGCTCCTCGAGGCATATTTGAAACACTGTTGGCAGCTAAAAATAGCCGAATGAGAAATTTTATTTTGAGGTTTATTCGTGGGAAGCCGTATTATACGGTTTTGTGTGTTTATGGGACATTCTCGGCTGTTTAAAATAACGAATTTGGGGCCTGGCATGCGTGTGGTAATTTCACACAAATTCGCAGCAAATCCCCGTTGTACGTTTCAGGTAATTTTACTGCAGATTGTTAGGCTCGTAAATGGACATGCTTTGCTTTAGCTGTTTAATCTCGATGGTTTTTTCATTATTAAATGCGAAGAAAAATATTTTGAGATTGAAACATGACAGCTGTATACAATACTTGAGGGAACAATTCTGCTGTACGGTGAAGATTGTTTTAATTATTATGCACTGTAAGAAATAGTACAGTGTTGAATGGAAACGAAAGGGGCTTTTGTGCACATGGAAAAGCTACCTCTAACTTTTCTCAAGTAAAATGGAGCCCCTTGAATGAAGTATTGTACCATTTTTTCAACCCCCTTGTATACACCTGTAAGAAAATATTTACATAAAACGGAACGTGAACAAAATGTCAGGAAAATTGAAATAATTAACTATGACTATTAAAACACTTTTTGAAAAGTATTGTGATGCATCTTGTGATGCAAAATTAATAATAATGCATGATAAAGTTCGATTAATGGTTCGAAAATAAAATACTGTACATACATGTACATGGCCTAATATTGCGTTAATTTCATGTTAAATATCACGGAAATCGACTCGAGAATTTTGGTGAGTGATAAATCTGTGCTGTTGAATACGCAGAATAGTTGATGTAATAACCAAACCAGTCTTTACTAACCTTAAATTGCAAAACGCTGATTCGAATATAATTTTATATAATATTGTGAGAGATTTCAGAGAAATAATTTTATTTTAAAAAATGGATAAACAATATACAAATCAGCTCTCTGTATATAAAATCAATTAGAGCATTATTCCTACTATGGTGATAACTTATCAAGGTTTTTAACATGTCATCGATGGGTAAGCCTATTATGAGTTGCTGCACATGTCTCTTTGTTTTTAACTGGGGCACACGTATGTTGAACATTGACAGGCTATAGTCGACGTTGTCATCTCATCGCCTTAAATTTCTGGAAACACGATTCTGGTAAATGGAATCTGAAATATAACGATAAATGTAATATCTTTTTTAAATCGTAGTTGACATTGTGGTGTCATAACACCAAAATGCAATCAGGTCAAGTATTCATGCAACAATCTTAATTTTGAACAAATATGTATGAAAACCATTCCTTAAGTTAGCACTAGAAATAATAAAACACTCGCATGACCATACCTTTTTGTTGTGCGTTGCATTCAAATAATCAGTATATAGTTTGTTCTTTCTGAAACACCGCATGCCATCATGCGCTAAATCTGTTTCTGTACCCATTCCTACACACACTTTACGAAAAACAGTTGTGTGAAAATGAAATGGAGAAATTTGTCTGTTCCTATGTACATGTATATTTACTTTACAAACAAGATGTGGGTGTGAAATATAACTTATTTTATGTGAAAATGAAATAGAGATGATAACCATAGATATGAAATAGAGAAATAATTTTATTTTGAATATAAAACAGTATAAAATGAGATATCTGTATGAAATCAATCGTGCATTATTCCTGACAATAACAAACCAAGGTTTTTCACATGTCCTATACCTTTCTAAAATTGGACAGGATGTGATGCCTCAAGATCGGCCCATACTTTCTTTTCTGGTTATTTATAGGCTGGTTGGCTTTGGGTAAACGATAAAAAAACTGAATAATTTTTTTTCAATTCTCTAATTTTAAGCTTAATAAAAAACAGCGTTGAATAATTTCTTGATTTGGTCAGCCCTTCCCTCGCATGTTTTCTCGGTACAAGCGTATAATTAACAAGCAGCTTATAAATCACTTTTGATTTGGTTTTAAACTTGTTTTTAGCAGACCAGTTTACCTGAGAGGCAGATTGGCTGGGGTACGTTGTTTTGTACTGTGCGAGTTAATTTAGTGCGGCGTATTTAAGTTTATTAAAGGTCAAATCAATAAAGTCCTCCTAGCATTCGAATCATCTCTTAATTAAGCTTGTGCTGTAATGTTTGCCATTCGTGATAAGTATACATTTACATAGTCAACTTGTAATTTGAAAAAAGAGAAAATCTTCAATAGTCATTCACGTGTGCACCATGCATTTAGCACAGAACTTTGGGACTTTTTCTGCAACACTATCAGAAAATACAACTTTTATTTTTATTACTGTCATATAAATATATTCTATATATAATATGGTGGTACCCTTCTGAATGCTATAACTATACAGTTATATGTTGTAAATTAGTGCTGATTTAATCTGGACATGAATTTAAAAGTATAAATTATTTTTTTAATTTTTGGGACTTTCTGCAACACTCAATTCTGTAAAATAAATGCATTCCTGAACGGCATGTTATTCAATGTTTGTTATCGCTGTTATAACGTATACATTGGTTGGAAATTAGTGTTAATTTAATTGCAATTTAAGTTTGAGAGGATAAATTAATTTTACAATTAAAGGAATTTTCTTTTCTGCAACAATCACAGAAACAGTGCGTTTATTTTTATTCTCTCAAATATATTCTTCAACAGAATGTTTATACAATGTACGTAATAGCGGATGCTATTATTTGTTGGAAATTAGTGTTGATTTAATCTCAACATTAATTTAAACGGATAAATTAATTTGAAAAGTTTTAGGACTTTCTGCAACATTCGCAGAAAATGTCCATTTTTATTTCTCCCAAATAAACATTCTTCATCAGCATTTAAGACAATACATGTACCATTTTTGGGACTTTTCTGGAACACCACCATAAAGCATATACCCACATACCGTACAGAGTATTTCTCCCAAATATATTCTACATTAGCTTGTTTGTATATAACGTATGCTATAGTTATGTTGTTACGTAATACAGTACAATTATATGTTGGATATTATAGGGTTCAATTTATTCTAAATGTAAATTAAAAACATAATATTAATTTCAACACTTTTTTAAGAATGTGTATATTTAAATTAGACATGGTTTCACCACTTGGTAAGAAAGCTCTTTAAGTCTGGGACCAGATGCTCGAAATTGTTAAGCAAGTGTCGTATTGAAAATTGAACAAGCATTTAGTCTGTCGTATCTTATCTTCATTCAAGACTGCATATGTTTCACAGCATTTTCGAAAATGATATTGGGTTTTTTCTCAAATTGCCAAGTTGCGATGCTGCAACTCTTTGTGATTCTTTCCCTTACATCGACAAGCTTTCGTTTTAAGTTCTTGGGGGCCATCTTGGATATCGATTTGCATTTCTTAAGATGGCGCGGTCTGGGTCATATGCCGAAGCCCCTCATTGCAACATCTTACGTTTTTCGGAAGTTTCTCATCCAGTATCTGAGAACCAAGTAAGAAGTCGCACATGCATGATTAGTTTTATACCCAAATTTACATAGATTTGCGATTTGAGACATTTTCTGTCTGCAATAATAGGGACTGTAACGAGGAAACTTCTCGAAATGACAATCTCATATGCTGATTAATTTTATGGTGGTTATTTCGTTAAATGATAGGCCGTTCTACCACAAAATGGTATGGAAATATTTTCAGATATGCATATAGAAAGTTGAGCGAATCAAGATGATATACAAGGGCCTGATCATCTAAAGATTTTCCTTTCTCAACTGCTGACTTAAGTATTTTCTCAATATTTGACATTAACTTCGTCAATTAATATTCTTAACTTTTTGAACGAATAAAATTTAATATTAATGCTGTTGATGCAAAAACTTTATCAGTGGGTACGCGGGTAATTAATTTTAAATCTGGTAATATTTTTTTATTAATTTAATGTAAAATATGTGTCTGCGGAAGTCACATGTATGTTCAAATTTCCGGTTAACATTTCCTTGAAAGGTAAACATTGGTAAAGATAAGGTTAAAATTAATGTTAATCTGTGAAATGAAGAGTGTCCAGATAAACTTGATAACCCAGTAAGAAATCTTAAGAGCACTTATCATTAAGAAAATGCAAATTTTTCCATACGTTAATTGGTTTTCAGTCAAATGACGTGCAAAGACAAGGACATTTAGGCGAATGTTTTGATACAGTATAGATGTAACTGAAATTTGTACACGAATTTGTGTACGTTTTTGTCACGTCTCTATAGCCTTGCACCTGAATGAAAAATTGTTTTTTACGAGTATTTCAAGCAAACTTGCATCAATAACATAACTTGCATATTTTACTCTTGATACTTACAGTATGCTTTTTGTGCGACTTACTGTACAAGACAAGATCAGCGTTTCGAGTTCTTCTTATGCAATTGATATTTTGTGTAAATTGGGAAAAATGCTTCCTTGCACTTAAATTTTTGCTTCTAATATTTCAGACATACTTTTTATTAGTAACATAATGTGCATATTCTACTCATGTTTTTTAATGTCTCTAAATTTACATTTAAAAAAATAAACGTTTCTAGATCTTGTTGTGCAATTAAAAATTAATATGGTTAAATTTGGAAAAAAAAATACTTCCTTATACACTTAAACGGTATTTTACTACAAATGTTTCAAACATACTTGTGTTAATAACATAATTTGCATATTTTACTTTCCATAATTATGCTTTTAGTACAGTACTATAAGACAAAATCAGAATTTTGAATTCATATGCAATTAATATTTTGTGAAAATTTTGAAATTATACTTAGGATATTTTTACATGCATGTACACAGCTATAGGAATTTGTTTAACGTTAACTTGACCCTACTCTTTATGTATACATGTACAAGAATATGAAATGGTCAATTTTAACTTTGAACTTATTCATGGAAATTTTATGAATTTACGATTGAACCGTTATGATAGATTACATCCTGTCCATCCTAAATTTTCGCGAAATAGTATCTCTGAAATTAAACCCCAGAGAAATAAATAATCGATGGAGGAAACCGACCAATTATTAATACTGTACATCAAATTTAATACTTTTCGTTGTTGATAATTGTCATCACCCGTATAGTCATATAGCGTTTAATCTCGTTTTATGCGAAATTCGATGGTTGCTTATTAAATTAATTTATATAGGGCTGTCTATAATAAACCAAGTATACGTTTCCATACTTTTGGCAATGATGTAAAAGGTTTCGTATTTTTCCGTCGTTTTATCTGATATAAACTTCCATATGTACATTATAAGTCTTTCATCTTTTCTGAGAAATGTCATTCCTTGTTGCCATGATAATGCTTTCAATACATACTGCTGCTTAATTCCAACTAACTAAGCCTATACTAATGAAGACATTGCAGCTTATATATAGGCCTAATTATATCCTCTATAAAAAGATACAAATGAAAATTGCCTGACGAGGAGCTTTGACCAACTTCAAAGAAATTCGTCTCTGCACTTAGTCAAAAGTCACAATTTAGGCCATTAAAACAGAAATAGATGTTTAGCCCGTTGACACCGTATGGGGCATCGACACGCAGTAAAAAATCACTGGGAATGTTTAGGGTTTTTAGCTTTGACTCTGTATACGTGTAGGTCAGTTAACATATCAGTTTCTCAAAAGTCACTTATTTGTGAAATGCGCTTGTTTGTTAAGACCTAAATTTAGCCAAACTGTAAGTGTTTCTCTTATTGCAGAGTATCAGTCATTTAGAAACTTTGAGAAAAGATGACAGTTAAGTTCCACTTCAAATATCAGAAACAAATTCGTTGATGTGAGCACTGTCTAAAATGCAAACATTTCGGATCATACTTTTACTTTAAAAATTATTAAATGGCTAATTTATTTCCAACCATGTCTAATGTATAATAAATATTATTAGTGCAGTTGAACATTTTTAAATTTATAAATTCTGTCGATTATTTATATAAAAAATCAAAGGTGGCATTTGTAAATTTAAAAACGAGTCAAACACTGCATGGCTAAAGATTCATACTGTATAATTTGTAAAAAATAATTGTCGGAATTTATAAAAAAAACGAGCCAAACACTACTTGTCGAACGATTAATTTTATAGATGTTGATAAATTATAAACGTGTTTAGTTTGCGTAATTTTGCTTTTAAAAATTATCATATTCTCCAACATTTTTGCTGATAAGTTGTATGACTTGATCTTAAGGTGAAGTTCAACACTATATGTCAATATGTCCAGAGTACAAATAATTTCGGAGCATGCTCTTGCTTTAAAAAATATTAAAACCCTAAATACCACAATTACCACCATGTATAGAATGTATAGCACTTAACTCCATTTAAACGTATAAATGTCGATGTTTGTTTTAAAATAATGGGCAGAATTTATAAATATTTTAAAATACAAGTTAAGCACAGGCGAATTCTACATGTTTGATAAATAAACGTTATTGCAAAAAAGGATACACGACAATATAATGTATTTAAAAAGTAATTTAGAAAATATACTTCAAAGTAGTGTTAACTCTTTGAATGTTTTTTAAATTAAATTTGAAATACTGTTTCGCTATAGTACGTGTAAAGTGCGATTTTATCCCTTTAATGCAGCAACGTTTATTTATCGATATAAATGGTCAATATTTTTTTTCTTCACATCATTAATAATTTCTGGGGGCACATGTAGAAAATTGCTGGGCAACAGCCCTCATTGGCAATTCACGAGCATATAGAAATGTGGGTTTGTGTACTATTGGATTAGTTGGCTTAACCCTTTTAGGTTATGTTTTAGAGCACAGTTACCCTAGTTCAGTCGTTAGGCTCGCCAAAGTCAATGTCTCCTGTTTTATGGGGCATTTTAGGGAAAAAAATAGGCTAACCATGAACGTTTGGCTTCCTGGTAAAGGTAGGCTTTCACCTAAAACTTGCTAAATTTATGACTGGTTTTAAGATGCATATATGCAAAAGCGCTAACTGTTCACTTGCTAAGGATCGTAATAAACCCGTGCATGGGTGTGTATCACTCTTCAACATTGAACTACATGTTTACGAATGAATTTCCTCAATTTTGAAACAGGAAAAGTTTATGCTGCCCAGTTCAAGGATGCACGTTATGAAAAAAAAATTTATTAAAATGTGCTATAGCCCAAAATAAAGTGCTGACGATATCAGTTTAACATCATTTTTGCAGCTTTATAACAGGCATCGTAAACGTAAACGACGTTAACCTTATAACCGGGGTTAAGCTTGTTTGTGACTCACCTTAGCGCTAAATTGGCGATGGTTCATCGTTTCTTTGCTAAATTTCGCTATGTCATGTGATATATTTACGATTTTTAAATCACTTTTTATGAATTGCTGTGACATCGTTTAACGAGTAATTTGCTGTTATTTATAAAGTGAATAAATCAATACCTTAAATGGTAAATATGTCTAAAATATTTTGGGAAAAATATGCATAGTAAATTTATCGTAAATTATTCATAGTTAAAATGAATGCGAGCAAATTGTTTGTGACATTAATACATTTATAACGAATTTAGTGTTGGTATTTCAATACACCTTTTTTAAATTTTCCATTATAGTATTCAGAGTATGCATGCATGCAATTGTTTGAAATACAAACATTTTTACTATGCTTTTCATTTATATTTTCCTCTTTTGTACCTCTTATTTCAAGACGTGGACGATATTGCGCATGCGTGGCTGCTTTTTGCATGAATTTCCGTCTCTGAGGATGTCTTTCTAGTTTGATGCAGTTTTGGCCAAACCTCCAATCTGGTAAAATTCATGCCCGAAATGCCTGCAAATTAATACAAATTGATTAATACAAGCTTTCACAATACACACACACACATGTACTTTAAAACGACGTACAATTAAATTAATAAAATCATGCTTCCCAAACCTGGGCATAAATTATCCAAAATTGGGTAAATGTGCATGTTTTTTCTTTGGGTAAAGACATTCGTTAAAGGTAGAATAAGAATTGGGTAAGTGGTTTTGTGTAACAACAACCAAAACTGCAAAATGGTGTGCAATTATTTTAAAAATGTAGCATTATACATGTACATGTAGTGGAAAAAATTGCAGCTGACCATTGATTGTATTGCTTGCACATATAAATTTTAAGAAACTTCACAGCTTATATTAAATGCATACATTTTAATATCATGATATGCATGCATGTTAAATTGTTTTTATCATGCCTGTCTGGAAGTTTACATCCCGTATAAAAAACCATCCCCAAATTGCATGTTATTATAAATGTTGAATTAAATGTTAAAATAAATCTAGCACACGTTATCCCACATAAGGCAGATATTAAATTAAAATTTTGGAAATCATTCATTAATTGTACCATAGGTGCGAAAATAGGCCAACGTTAAAAATTCCATAAACAAACAAACAAACAATTAATTGTACCAAGAGATATCTAAGAAAAAGTGTAATTCAGTGCAGGTGCCCTATAGCATATTGGTCAGTCATTTTTATTGGCATCAGTAAGATGTTAACCTACAAACGTGTGTTAAATTACAAACATTCGTGAGAAGCATGCAGGTAAATTCATCTGTTCAGTTTTTGATATTACATGAGCATAACTGTACTGGTTGCTTGAAAGTATACGCTTTAATTTATAAAACACGTTCACAACTTAATGTAAAAAAGCACGTTTGTCAAACCCGGTGCCCTTGTACATGTACACCATACACGTAAGCTTAGTTGCATAATGTTTCATTATGTCAGGTTGATGGGGTTTGCCAATTTTATTAGTTTTGGAGGACAAATAAGTAGTTTATTTTATTTTCGGTATGAGGAAGTAGTGCAGCAGACGTCATCTCTAGATCATTTTTTTCCAGTAATGAAAATACCTATAGAAGCCCTATAGATTTACACTGAAAATGACCATGCAAGTTTTGAATCATTTTTTTTAATCAGTGAAAATCGTGCAAGTTAATTTGAAGGGTTGTATGAGCAATAATACGTGTAATACTAGCAATAAATAACGTGAACGATTCAGACACATCTGAACTCAACTACATATACATGTATAAGAATTCAGTTAACGAAAATGACAATCAAATATTTCCTGTTTCGATAGTTTGGCAAATATTCCCAAGTATTCCCAATCGAAGTGTTGAAAGTTTTACTTTTAAGAAACCATAACAGGGACCTAGTATATGGTCAGTGCACTTAGTAAAATGTACTTTTAACACCATGCATCCTAACACTGAAAAAACGTAAGTCTTTTACTGATTTTGTGCTAGAGTCGCTGTCCTTTGCGAAATACCCAGTTCTGGTGGCTCTTTCCAAAATTTGTAAATAACATATTAGATGTTTCAGGTACATGTATAAATTTGAACTCGACCGAATTACAATGTACTACTATACTTTCAAATAATTTGTTTCTAAAGTTTGGCAGTATGTATTATTTCTCGTTGTTATTATTCCTGGTCGAAATTAGTTTCTCTTAAAACATCTTATAAGGACCTAATATGGCCAATGGTAAAATGCACTTTTGTATTATCCTTACACTGAGAAAACGTATATTAATTTTATGCCACAAACATCTTAATTCAAGCAACATTATTGTTTCATACAAAAATACACCGTGTAATAGAAATTAGTTGTTTTTCCTCCAAATTTATTTAAAATTTAAAATCGTACATTATTATTAACCATCTTTTCAAACATATTTTAAGCGACATTCCTACGTTTCAGACCCCATAAAAAATACGCTTAGAAAGCGTTCTTGCGGAGTAGATCTGAAACTATCATCGAAGAAATCAACTGTTTTCCTGTAAATTTATTTTTCATTTAAAATTGTATTTTAACATCTGATTTTAAGCCACATTTCCCTCCAAATTTATTTAAAATTTTAAAATCGTACGCAAAAACGCCTTAAAAAAGCTGTTTTATACTGTTTTCAGCCGTTTTTCCTCCAAATTAATTTAACATTTAAAATGGTATTTTAGTATCTTATTTTAAAGCAAACTCATTCGTTATAGACACAAAAATGCGCCTTAAGACAACTAGGGGTGTCTACCGGTCATGGAAGTCGTGTAAAAGTCATGAAATTTATGTCAGGGTCATGGGATTTTTCTCTTTGATTTATTCACAAGAAAAACAAATTTGGGTTGAAATTCACCGTAAAATTCACACTGTTTAGTGATGACATAGAACTTGAAGGACCCCACATTGTAATAAACATTTACATATTGTTGAAGTCATGGAAAAGTCACGGAATTTGCAATACCAAACCCAGTAGACACCTTGTAACCGTTTTTACAGAGTACCGGTAGATGCGGAGCTGTCGCCATAGAAACACGGTTTTACTCCTAATTTACTTAACATTTAATATCGTATAGGTGCGTTAATAACTGGTACAGAAGAACATGTCTAAAATAATCCTTTGTCAAATAATATCCTCTCTAAAATAGTTCTTTGTAGAATAATATCTTCTTTAAAATAATCCTTTGCGAAATAATATCATCTCTAAAATAATGCTTTGTAAAATAAAATTATCTCTAAAATAATATCCGCTCTAAAATAAACCTTTATAAAGTAATATCCTCTCTAAAACAATCCTTTGCAGAATAATATCCTCTTTCAAATAACATCCTCTCTAAAATAATCTTTTGCGAAATAATATCATATTTAAATAATGCTTTGTAAAATAAAATTATCTCTAACATAATATCCTCTCTAAAACAATCCTTTGCAAAATAATATCCTCTTTAAAATAACATCCTCTCTAAAATAATCCTTTGAAAAATACTATCCTCTCTATAAAGTAATATTTGGCACCGGTTCCAAGAGTATTCTTAGTTTATACAGGTTCTACTTTATTCGGTAAAGGGTTCTTTAGGTCCCTTTTTTAACTCGATATCTGTATCTGTACAGCATTACAACTGTACAGCTAACCCAATTGCAGCGACACACAATGCTCTAATGTCATCTGCCGCAACACAGTGCAATGCAGGGATCCACGTATTTCATGTCTGGAATTAGATGTATGAGATTTCATGGAAAATTCGGTAAAAGGGTCCATTCGGTGCGCTGGAGCTAGTCCTCCCTCGTCTCTGGCAATATCGTTGGCAGTCTTTAACTGATTCCAAGAAAATTTCATCCGAGGCAGTTACAGTTTTTATGGACTTTTGTTCCCCCAATTCCTCTCACCCCCATCGCCGCCATTTCTACTTGTATCGGGGGGGAAGGTGGGTGGGAGTTGTGGTACTGGGCGAGCCCGTTATATGGCACCATCCTACCATTACAATTTCATGGTCGACAAGCAAAGGAAAAGTTTTCCCTGAAAGCGCATCCCACCCTCAATTATTGCATTAATATCGCGCAAACCAATAGCCTTTCGCTTACCCAACCCGTAAACATGCATGCCAGGCAAAGTCGACCATTGCGCCCTATATAGAGGTGGCCTAACCGGCATTTTGGGGGCCCTGTAACCATGGCTCGATGCTGGGGGGCTCGACTTGCATGGCGTCTACGGGTACTAACCTCGACAGTGACGTTTATGGCACGCCTGTGACTATTGGACCAGGACGTTTCTAAAATGCATAAAAGCGCCGGGTAATTTGCGATGGGCCGTGAAATATGTCCCCAGTTTTTCGGACCACTCACGATGGCCTCTCTCCAATAAATGCAGTTTTAAGGCCGTCGATGCCCTGTGCTAATTTCATTTTGTCCAGAGGTTTCTCCGCGAAAAGGCTGGCTCTCGAGACTTTCCAGCACCCCTGCACCCCAACTGGGCTCGGGACCTTTGCATCTGGCTTTGGGACCTTTCCTGCAATCATCCGAGCCCGCAGCCCAACTGCTCCTCTGACCCTTTGCAGCTGGCTTTTTGATCTTTACATCTGGTTTGGGACCTTTCCTGCACATTTGCAACTGCCATCTTGCACCGTAAGAGAATCCGCTGTGGCATCAGAAACCCCGCAACATCAGAAACCCCGCAGCATCGGAAACCCCGCAACATCAGAAACCCCGCAACATCCGAGCCCCACAGCCCAACTGCTCCTCTGACCCATTGCAGCTGGCTTTGGGACCTTTTTGCATCTGGCTTTGGTACCTTTCCTGCACCTTTGCAACTGCCAACTGACACCGTAAAAGAACCCGTGGCATCAGATACCCCGCAGCATCAGAAACCCCGTAGCATCAGAAACCCTGCAACATCCGAGCCCTGCAGCCCAACTGCACCTCTGACCATTTACAGCAGGCTTTGTGACCTTTGCAGCTGACATTGGGATCTTTGCAACTGACACTGGGACCTTTGCAACTGCCAACCTTCACCGTAAGAGAACCCGCAGCATCAGAAACTCCGCATAATCCAAACTGGTCATCTGACCCTTTGCAACCAGTTTTGGGACCTTTGCATGCATCTGCCAACCTGCACCATAAGAGAGCCTGAAGCATCAGAAACCCAGCAGCATCCGAACTGCTCCTCTGACCTTTCCCAAGATCCTTGTCGAGAACGTTTTCAAGATGGCCGCCGCCTTTCTCGCGTTCGATTCTCGCGGGGTCACGTGACGCACTCTCGTCTGCAATGAACCTACGCTAGCGCCTAATACAGTTGTATTTTCGACGCTTGGACCTGGACCGGTGCACACATGCGCCAAATCCGCCGCACTGAGGTAAGATAAATCTCGCAGCATTCATTTTGATAGGCTGAATTTCTTGCCCGGCCTTACAGCCGTTATCAAAGTTGGTATTCATCCGCATTGGAATGTAGACAATCGTGCCCACTCCCAAGTGCTACTGGGGGTGGGGGTGGGGATTGGGGGAGGGGGGGTGAGGGTACTGCCACCCAACCCCCACCATTTCAGCGTTTTCTTGACCATTTTGATCCCCGGCAAAACATTTGTCAAATTGCGATTGTCCGTGATGGGACCATTTCGCAGTTGCGCCAAAAATAGTGCATTTGTATTCTGGGTCATACTCGAGCGTGTAATGCGTCCACGGTTTTATGGTGACGCATTCACCTGCCGCCATAAATATGGTTTTTCTCTCTCATATTTTGCCCGGAATTTTTCCGGGGACTAATATCTGCTTCACTGCAGCGGCCCAAGGGCCCCAAGCAGATTCGGAGAAACATAACCTAGCTCTGAAAGACTGAAACTGTTTTTTTTTTTGTTGGTTTGTCTAGCGAAGCACTTGCTCCTAAAATGGCATTTTAAATGGAGCTTTCAATTTCGTCTGAGAAATAGAATAGGTTTCTGAACTTTCATTTCCAAACTTATGCTTCGACTATGTACTCGAAGACTTTAGGTTAAGTCATAACTTCTTGATGTAACTTCTGGAAACAGCACCGCATGAATATCGAGAAATGGAACGAATTTGGGATTGTTAGGAGAATTTCAGTTATGCTTATGTAACGCGTATGTGTACGCGACGTGTAGTGATAGTTTTTAGGTTTATTTATTTTATGGAAATAACGTGTGATTTTGCAATTGCCATCCCAAGGCAGATTTGGCGAAACGTAACCTAGCTCTGAAAGTGTTTTTTTGCTAGTTTGTCTAGTGAAGCACTTGCTATTAAATGACATATTAAATGGAGTTTTCCATTTCGTCTGAGAAATAAAATAGGTTTCTGAACTTCATTTCCAAACCAGTACTTGGACTATGTACTCGAAGACTTTAGGTTAAGTCATAACTTCTTGATATAACGTCTGGAAACAGCACTGCATGAATATCAGGAAATGGAACGAATTTGGGATTGTTAGGATAATTTCAGATATGCTTATGTAACGTGTTTGTGAACGTGACGTATTGTGGTAATTTTTTAGGTTTATTATTTTATGAAATTAACGTGTGATTTTGCAACATGTTCACCTGCTAGCTGTAATGTAAATTACTTCCTCATGATAAACTAATTTTATAGAACTTGACGTTTAAAAATAGCTGAAAACATGCCAATTTGAATGTTAACTTAAGTATATATATGCTGTTGGCTTATGATGGATTACTGACCCAAAGACAGCATTAATGTTAGAATTGGTGGTTTTTTGCTGTTTGTTCATAAATTTCAAAAGTGGGGAATTAGCCATATTAGTAGTAAGGTGAGCCTAGGCTCACCTTACTACTCATATTTATTAGTCCTGAGAAATGTCGTTATTATACCAGATTATAGGTGTAGATGAAAGTCACGATGCCAACCACCCAATTTAAGTGGAAATGAAAATGGACGAAAACTTGTACAGTTTTCGGCGTGCATGGGCATTGCATGTAATGAAATCAAACGTCAGTATGGGCACTTGCCCTGTAATCATTTTGGGTGTTTTCGGCAGTTCAGGCACTTTCTTTTCAGAAGCATTGGGATAAAAATAATTATTTTAAAATCTTTGTAATAATTCTCTTTACATTTAAAAAACGGCTGGAAACTGATTCATGTAAATTCATGTGAGTTTTGTAACTAAATTCATCCTACTGACAATACAGTACATGTTTATCTGTATGTTGACGGAAGACACTTATAAATTTTAACGTGAGCATTTAAGGTATGCAGCTTTTAATCAAAATGAATTTGCTCTTGCTTTTGATAACTTTGCCTAAATATTCATGGAAATATGGGAAATGGGAAACTCGTGTTTTGTTAAAAATGCTGGAGATGCGAAGTCCATGTGCAATGGATGCAATCTTGTGAAAGGAATAATTTCAAGCAAAATCAAATGACTGGAAATGTTCATAATCACGACGATTTCTACCCATGCAATTATATTTGTAAAAAAAAAAAAAAAAAAAAAGCGCCGGCGCCGGTTGTCGAGTGGTAGCGCACTGACTTCTCGACCCAAGT
>JAQGAF010000455.1:0-51358 GCA_034687865.1 Kryphioiulus occultus | reverse complement strand
CCGTGAACGCGCACGTGGATAATGTCACGTGATTTGCTCCCATTCATCAGCAATGCTAAAAAAGATTGGCGTCACGTCCACGTTTTACGTGTAGCGCAAACTCTCTACTGCTGTACAACGTACTTGTAGCAGTTTCATGTCCAGATTTCTGAGCCCAATTCCACAAAGGTACGGAGGTTGGGGGTACATATAATACATGTAATTTCCAAGATCTTCATTTCACTAATGATTTCTCTCATGGTTTGTTCATTCGCAGCTATTCCATAAACTCTTTCCCCTCGTTAGCGTGCTTTCCCAGCCTAGAAAGTGTGTCAACAATTCAACAAATAAAAGTTCAACCAGTTGGAAAATCTGGAGAACCGCAATGAGAGATCGTTATCGTCCAAGTGGATCGAAATTAGCTAACCAGATGCTGACCAATGGGGCGCGAGCGGAGGCGTGGCCAGCACTGACGTCACACGGTACTAGTCATGTCGACGGCGGCGCCATCTTCAAGCAGAGTGCTTTTGGAACGCGGTGGGGGTTGTGTGCACGCATGAGGATTTCAAAAATTGGCCAATTTGCCCAATTTGCCCCTTGGATTAATTTGACTTACACCTGCTGAGGCAACTCACGGATTATGCTAATTTGGACGCTGCTTTCGTAATTGCCTGGATTTAATTGCCAAGTTTTGAAGGATTTCGTCAGGTGCAACCTGTGGATCCAGGTGGGTTACCAATAGAAATTGGCATTTTTTTCCAGCTGATTTGGCGAAACGAAACGAAAATGCCACCTCGGCGATATTGAATTCCACATATGGTGGAATTATGCATCCTCACTGATGCGACAAGAGGTAGCTTTGTCCCGTTTTGGCCACAAATGTGACAGCAGATGCAGATTGTCCCATCATGTGGCAATATGATGAAGTGAGTCGTTCCAAAACGGAGAAAATACATATAGCCATTCAGTAAAATCGTGAGCTGAATTCAGAATTCTTGAGTGTTAACTCGAAAGGTAAGGTTTTTTATTTTGTGGGGCGAGGGGGCAATACTCTGGCCGCAGGCTACGTCATTAGCTTAGCGTGACCATTGCTTTTGGATGAAAAATTCTGGTGGTCAAATACGTTGTAGCCACCTGATAAATTTGAATCATTGCATGGAGACCCATCATTTCTAATTCTCACTGTGCAGCTATGGCCCTTGGTTTTCGATGTTCTGTATACGAGCAAGTTTTTCTCTAATTTAAAGCATTAGCAACCTGCAACGATATTCCTAAAAAACGTTCATCTGGTGGTTTTTCAACAGCGATTTTGGTAATTAAATATAGAAATATTCAGCGCCTCTTGTGGTCAAGTGGACCGGTTGACATCCAAGGTGTTAGTTAAAATACATCGATTCAGATTTAGAATTTAAAAAAATTTCGCCTATACGTTTGCAAATTATTAGTTACATGCATGGTGATCATCAAATATTGTCCTCATTACAAGAATTCATTTTTGAAAACTGCCGTTTTCAAGTATTATTACTGGCCCTGATTTATTGGAAAATATTTAAAATCCAGTATTTCTGCTGTTTATTTTCACAATTTTTGAAAAAAAATTTCGCACATGGCGTTCCATCAATCATTTGTACATGTATTAAGAAATAATTTTATATGCATGTAGATTTGTATTGCAATTCATCCTTTCCGAAGAAATATCTAGTTTTCAAAAAAAAAGTTTGCCTAATGCGTTCTGCCGTTATTAACATTAATCCCCCTTCTGCTAAATTTAAACGTAGAGATAAGCCTATACATGCACGTTTTAAAAATGTGTATAGGGCTCTAAAAAGGTAACATCTTCAGCATAGGGTTCTGTAGGTTTCAGAAGTTTGAAGACCACGGTTCTAAATTTATATTAACGTTACATGTTGCATGCATGGTACATCCAGTACTGAGTTCATCCATATGGAATATTCTCGTTCAAAACGGTCTGTATTCGAACGCCTTTAATAAATGCATAGCCCAAAATGAACCAGTCGACCTTGTTTTCGCAAATTTGAAGCCATAATTGACTGTTTTTTTTCTGGCGATTGTGTTGGTTAGGCTTTCCCAACACAGTTTCAAGAAGAACATTTTTCGAGAATGCATTTTTCTATTATTGCATCGCAGTTTTAATGCCAATTAAAATATTGTTGTTGTATTTTATAGACGTCATTATTTTCAGTACTACGATTACATTAAAGCAGTATATGAAGCTCTATATGCACGCCAGAATTCTTACACTTTAGCTTAATTTATATTAACAGCAGCTTAAATTTTAATGTTAATAATATATCAGGCTGGGCATTTAAAGTCAAACTGCTGAGGAAGTAAATTTGTGCGTATAGCACATATGCGTAGATATCAACTTTTTGTTGTTTTTGAATTGGCTAATTTATTGAGCAGGCATTGTAATAAGGAAATTGCATTGGCTAAGCGTTAGCATATAAATGTCACAACGTATAAACATTAAGATATCAATTTACTATTACAAATCGAAGTATACATTTGCATATTATGTTGCGTATTCCAGTTCAAAAGTTTCAAACCTTAAGCAGATGCTTAAATTTGATCATGTCCAGTATTTGTCAGGTCTTATTAGTCTCTAAGAGGCGGGTTAGTTCACTGGTCTTTTGCAATACCGTAATACGCAATATAAGTATAATAATGACTCACTGTTTAAGTACTTTAGTACAAAAAAGGTAAATTAAAGGAGTTTTGTTTGTCGTGAGTTTATAGCAAATCATGCAAATATTTGCCTGGAAATGAAGTGGACATGTTTCGTTTTATAACGATCTTTTCTGGTGGACAGTTGGGTAGTTTGGCTAAATTATAGCAGTAGTTCGTTAAATATGATATGCGTCGTAGCGTAAATAAAATATTAAATAAAGATTTTCTGACCTGCCGAGGCCAAGTCATGAATAAAAAGCTGATTATTTTTGATTAAAAAGACAGGTTTTTCAGGGTGCCCACACCCGTAAAGAGATTTAACCTGCATGCACCAATTATAGCCTATTTACAGTCGCAACTTGTTTATAAGCACACATTCCAATAAAAAGATTTTTTTTCTTATTTAGTTGGAAAATTTAACTGAGATTCTCAGGATTATCAGGTACTTGATAATTACCATATAATAACTTTTAATATTACATGTGCATTCATATGGAAATAGGCTTTCGTTGAAGGATTCTTCAAATAAACTTAGTGGAACATTGTTATTAAAGTTATCAAATAATATCAGTAATACCAATAATGATTTTTTCTTATTTGGAAAATTACCTAACTTGAATTATCTCTGGACTAACAAATGCTTCGTAATTACGATATAAGTACTTAATTTTACATGGCGGAAGCTTTCGTTGATGGACCCTTCAAGTAAACTTGGTTCATATTGTCAATTGCTATTTAACCTGTTAAATTTGAAATGTCGCCAAAATGCTATTGCACAGGATACTGACTTCAGGAATTAGGAATGCGTTAACACTGGATTAGAGGTGCATTTACTATCGAATTATCGCAGCACAGAAGTACATGTACATGTAAAACACTTCTGGTTGAATTGCAATCAACAGATTTTGCTCAGTCGAGGTCATTATCAACAGACGTCAATCTGCTTTGATTTTTTGTAAATAACGTCAACAGTTGGCCTTGACATTCCTATTGAATAATTAATGCACATGAACCGATTTGTTTTGGTTGTACACTCAGCGAGCATGGTAATCCATTCGGGGATTTCCTATAGGTAAAGTCTGCCAAAGGAGCTTAATGGCAATCCATGACTTAAAAGTCAGGCTGTTGTACATCATGAGTATTGAACCACTTGACAACTGAACTGGGGACTTTGCGGTGACAGGACTTACCATAAGATGATTTACTAACCACTTAATCATTTTCGTTCATAATTGAATAATTATGCAATTCTATCTTCCCTATTAACCATGCATTAACCTTCTCTAATTATGTCTAGTATTTTTTATATTAATTGGCTTTAACTGTAATTATGTATCGAATTTATTTATCTATGACATGGCTTAATCAACAAGTTTTCAAACTTCTAATACGTGTTATGCACATCAGCACTCGCAAGCTCTTCGTGAACTTTATGCTGTTATTACTAATAAATTTCAATTTCAAAATCATTTTGATCGGACTGTTTCCAATCCACTGAATTTCATGGTTTCAGATTTCCTACGATGAAACTAGACGTTTGAAAAAATGTTCAGGAACATGTCTAGATATTGTTTAGACGGGAAATGGTGATTTTGTAGACATAGCTTGAGGCTTGCATGTGAAACTTTAAGAGATTTACTGTATGTATTATAAGAAACTGATTGTTGTCATTGTAAGGCCATTTTAAGGAGGGGGTTCTTGTTATTAGGAAGTGGTGCAGCTTTCATCAGTTTACATTTATGCATATACAATGTACTGTACATGTAAGCTTAGATCCAAGTTGCAATAAGCGTGTTGGCAACCAGCTTTGTTGACACCATGCATCACGCACTTGCATTCCAATTACGATAGAAAATAATTAAGGGGTGCTTGGACATGGGGACACACCTATTTGGGTGTATGTTTTGTTCGGAGTTTTTCGACGAAAAAGGATTACAATTCACTTAATTTCCGCCCTATCTGGGCAGGCGATGATGAGGAAGGACATGCATTACTATCTTAAATTTCCACATCAATAATGGAAAATACTCGGATTAGAAACGAATGAAATAAATGCATGTACTTGTATACATCTCATCTAAAATATCTATGTCTGTCACGATATATCAGACCTCAATCAATTGTCAATTTAATGATCTGCGTTTTAGTCATAGAGATAAATATTCCGTCCCAGAGGTATAAAATCCTATTACAGCCTATACTTGTACATTATATGGTACAATGTCTGGCAATATACATGTAGGTTGATTGGATACTTTGTTTATTAATGCAACGTTGTATTAATGTACAGTATGAAGATAGCTCATCGTGCTTCCTGCTAAGTCTTTGTCATCGCAATAAATCCTCATCATCCTAATTAAAGACAAGGAAATCATGCATACTACTTTCTATATGTGATATACAACTTCATTAAATTTAATATGGAAAATGTATTATTTTTGCGATAGCCATTTAGAAAGCAGGGCAGGTCAGACTGTCATGCATGTCAGTTTTCTCGTCCTGGAAGTTTTCTAAGGCCTTGGCTACACCTAGGAAACGGTCCTAGAAACATGGTTTCTTTAAGCAGAGTTTCTCAAATTGTTTCCACATTTTTAGCAACGAAACATATTGGAGAAAAAGGCTTGAAATGTTTCTCAAGATTATTTCCAAGCTAGAAATGTGGAAATATTTTAAGGAAATCTGTTTCCAGAAACCATCTTTTACTGTAGTGGACAAGTAGTATAGTGTATACTGTAGTGGACAAGGCTTAACAGCATATTTGAGAAATGTATCAGAAGATACTGCAGGTGCTTTAAACAGTATACCCGTGTTTTGCCAATAAAATCAAAATAGATACAACAAGTATATACATTTATGTGCTATTCTCCAAATGGTGTACAGCTGTGGGTGTTTCCATGATGTCTGCAATTCTGATTGTGGAAAGAACTCCACAATATACAGCAATAAAAAGATACATTATTTCAATGCCACATACGATTATGCTGATGTCAGTAATTTTAGATGACACAGTCTATTCAATTCTAAGATCATAAAATAACTTAATGAGTGTCGTTGTAATTTTGAATCGCCCTGTAATGAGTTTTTTTAAAAAAAATTGCTGTTGCTTTTCTGAGCCTTTAAACAGAACGAGTGGGTAGGGGGACCTCGACTAGTTTTTCTTCCCCTTTTTTTTGTTTTCTGCTCACGTAGTCGTAGTACACCTCACACAAATCAGGTTAAACGTTAGCCGCCAAAACACCTCTTTGAAAGAGTGTAACCTGAATTGGGAAGGTAAAATCAGAAAGGATTTGAACGTAAGGTGGAATGTTTAGCCGAAAAAAAATAAATTCTTTCTAGGTTTAGCCTTAGTCGTTACATCCACGATGTAAAAAAAACATGCTTGGATTGTTTGGTTGATTGCAATGGTATATAACTGAAATGCAATATTCTTCCTAGAATAATTAAACGTAGTATTTCAAGGATAATCATGGTCATGCTGTATTTGATAGGAATTAAGCTCAAATTGCATACATTTCTGGAGTATTACCATTTTACATTTGGTGTATTGGTGAAATGTTAAAATAATCATCAAAATAATGTTAAATATTGGAGTCTTTGGTGTGAAATTTATTTCCAATCGTTTATGTGAAATTTTGACTTTCGATATGTTATAGTTAGTTCATTTACATGTAACCTATTCGAATATTGTTTAAGGTATAAATGCCGAAATCCGGAAATATCCAAAAATGAAACCCTAAGATAATGTTGGAAATGAACTTCACATCAGCGTATTCCAATACACCAAATGTACATTGGGAACGAACCATTAATGTGCTCGTATAAGTAATTGTACCTTAAAAATTGATTCTTAAAATGACCCTTCAGTGTACATGTATATCCATCTCACTGATTTCATTGTAGGGAGCTGAGAATCTGTGAAAATTAGATGTTCGTCGTGCCTCGAAAAAATCTACTTGATTAACTTAATATAAAATATGACACGAACTGATTCATAAACAATTGCTTGTAGGCAAATAGGCAGCATTTGCCTGAAACAAAAAATGTGCAGTTGACTATATCAGTATCATAACAAGCTCTCCTTCTAGATGACATTCCAATAATGAACATGTATCTGAGTTTCGTCTCAATATTCTTTGGCCTATAAGGTAGAACTACTCGCAATTAATGATTCATTATCGAAATATAGTGGGTTTGCCACACTCTCAAGAATTCCTTTTAGCTATAGATTGTTTATCTCTTTAATTAATTCTTAAAAATTGCCAGCGCTAGAGTATCCGTCTTACCTATGGACAAACATATGCCGACTGCACTTGACACGTTGTAAAATATTGCAAAGAAATAATTAACTAAAATGAAACTGATAATAAAGCAATACGAACACTGCCAGGACTTATAGCCGGATGGCTTTAATGTTAACAATAGTTTCTTCTATTATACATGTAGGTATGGTTAGTCTTACAAGCTTTAAATAAAAATCAATAATCCTGACAGGATATTAAGTTAACATTGCTTTATACATTAAGTCGACTATACTACGATATACATGTAGTTAGTGTTGCTGCCCTGCTACGCATAGACACAACGAGAAAGTGGACTTCTCATAATGGCACGTAGGCTGGCAGTGATTGCCTATGTTAAGATGCAGTTAAAAAAGAAATTACATTTTTAGGTTAGTTTACGTTATGTTAGGTTAGGGTAAACGCAAAAAAAATTAAAAAAGCCAATACAGAAAAATATTAAATGTTACAAAAAATTAACATGGGAAGGATACATTGTAGAGGCCTTTGTCATTCATTTCTAGTATACAAGTAGGGTTAACATATACAAATATATATAGATATATGTGCATATACATGTATATATATAGTACCGATTTGGACCAGGCTATATTGCAGTATACTTTATGTAGTCTCTAAATATGACTACTGTCTGTAGTCTCTTAGTATGACTGGTAAGGGAAATTAAAGTAAAATGACCCTTTAGCAAAAAATAAATTTAATGATCTATGTAGCTCTTTGAGGTTTTCATCTTATGCATATTTCCACAAAACCTAACTACATCTAACAGTATTCTGCATTTGCCATTTGAAATATTTTTACTAACCACCTCTATGAATGCTATGGAACTCAACTGCTAATTTGCATGAATGGCATTTGTCAGGCAGTTAATTTTCACCCTCGTTAAATGCATATAATTATGAAAGTAATTTAAATGGCGTTGAAATACCACATAACGCCCCTCTGCTTGATGGCTGCTCATGCATCAAGGAATGACCAACCACCATGAAATTGGCAGAATTTATCACCAGCGCCTTCACTGACAAGCTGGAAACAATGTGTTTCATTTTAGGGTCAGCGTGAACTTATGCCTTAATTGCTTATTGTTTTTTTTGGAAATGTCTAATGGCACTTACATGTAAAGTTACGCAACGGTAGGTCCCCTCGTACATTTTTAGAATGGCTTCTAAATGTCAGTGGAGTCCTTGTTTGCTGCTTGGCCTACCAGCTTACAGTTACGAAAGTAGATATACCTAATTGCGTATGCCCAGTAAGTGGAATTGCAAATATTTGATTGGTCACTGTGTTATCGTCTAATCGCGATGAGGCCATTTTTGCAAATACACGTGCACTAGTATCTAATGGGGCCTTGCATGATTGAGTTTTGGGAAACTGAAGCCCAAACAATCAAATTGCCACCAGCAGCATGCTAAATGATGATTAAATTGGTTTCATTATCTTGACCACCCGGTAGTGAGGCTGTCGTTATCAGTAGCACAGACAGGAAATGCTAATTTCCGTATTTTCGCTAAAATAATATCTTATTTTGCAAAATTGCAAATTGTGTCGTTATCAGTAGCACAAACTGGAAATGGTAATTTTGCGTATTTTAGCAAAAAAAATGTATCTTATTTTGAAAATTGCAAACTATCGCATACAGTTTTGATGTCTATTGTATGAAAAGTCGTTAGCTGCCCTGGTGTTCAGAAAACTTGTCGTAGGACAAATGTCTTCATTCTTGGAAATCCTTGTGACTGTGATGTTTTTGTGACTGGCTGCCAACCATTCTAGTGCAAGAACCCCTACTTGGACTTCTTTGGAAAAGCCTGCAGCAACAAAATGACCCAGCAAAGGTGAATAGGTAAACCAAATACACTTTAGGGTCGCCATTGACACCAAGGACTTAGCTATTCATCAATGGTATCGTACCATTTTTGTAACTTTCTTGGCTAAAGAAATAGTGAATTTTCAAAACCAAAACTGTGGTGATATTTTCAGATGTGTCCCGCCATTGCAACTTACCGTATACAAAGTAGCAAAACTATTGTAATTGAAAATTAAATGTTTATTCGGCGTGCTTGTGCAAAGTGGAGGTGTCAGCATGAATTTGTATGAGGTTAATGCAAATTTTAACCTATTTAGCATATACAAAGTAGCTGAATCTATAGTTTCAGAGCCCTTGATATGTTCTACTATTGTTTGTAAAACGAACAATAATGCAGGTGGTATTTCTGCCTCGAAATATTTGATTGAACAATAATTTAATCCTGATTGTTTCGCAAGATGCCAAATATTGATGGGAATTGGAAATCACACCAGATTGCCAAGTTTATTACTCACACATCGATTTTATGTTAGTTTAATTCAATCTTCTTGCCAAAACATTTAATAAGTTAAAGCGGAAATCTACATAGCGAAAGTCTACATAAAATGATCATTCAGTATAAACTGAGTAATATGATCAAGTTCGAACCATATATGATGCGTCATGATTTACGTCATTATGGTTGTCAAGTAAGCTCATTCCATAACAGGCATTATTATGTTTGATTTATCTCTGCTCAAGTACGCTTACAAGTCTAGTTGTAAAAACCAGGAAGGCGATCCATGTTGGGATTGTTTCCAGACAGGTTTGTTGATTTTTTTTGTGCACATTTTTTGAACCAAGCACACTTCTTGTTCGCTAGAGAAATAGGGAAATGCTTCAAATGCTGGATGATTTGTTGTATTTCTCGAAAAAAAATAATAAACGATAAATAAATTATTTACATGGACCAAAAAGGAAAAATTAATTCAATAGAGACATCTGTCACCATCCATATGCTATCCAATTCAAAAGCGAATAGTTTACATACACATTATGAACTAAATGTATAGTTGAAATATATCATTGAAAACATATTCCAAAACCACTTGACATTTTTTTGTTAAATGAGTACTATAGTGAAAGACGCCTCCTTTATCCCATTTAAAACTATAGCGGTCATTGGCACTAGGGGAAAAAAGGTCAGCTTATTTTGACCCATCACCCAAACCAGGTTCACAACTTATACGAGAAACAGATATCATAAAGGTGGAAGCCCTATATTAAATTCATGAATATTGTTGTCTGTACTGAACGAACTGGGTAGGCCAGGGTGGGATACTATTGGCCATTGAACTTATCCCATTGTTAGATGCCCAATTGCCCATTCCAGTTTCTGCAGTATATGGGTTATCTTGCTTCGTTTTGATTGGCCTATAAGAAGATTAGATAATGAAACATTGTTTTGCAAACTTGAAAACAATGAACATATCATCCAGCAGCACCATATAACTGCAGACAATGATCACTTCTTGCATGGTTAAGATATCTAGTGAACTAATGTAGCAAGAAGTTTCAAAAGTTTGGTCGCCATGAACTATCACAGTAGAACTTTATTTCCATTTAAATTCTAATAGAATATTATGCATATTTTTGCATGTACCATAACCTTATACAGTGTATTTTATCACAAATCCATGATTTTAAGAGTCGGGAAATGAAATCGAAAAAGCAGAAAGCGTTTTAAAATCCATGGACATGTACGTGTGAATCAGCGACAAAATGGCAAGAATAACAACAACATCCGGTGTACTATAGCATTTTAATTGGCAATAAAACACTATTCAAAATAACGTTTGGTAACACGTGCCATGGAACTAAAGGACTTGCCCTAAAATTTCAAAATTTAATATTACAGGTGAAACGTTACTAACCGGTTTAGTTCCACATAATCTACACAATGTGTTTATAACCTCCCAATTCGACGAAAAAAGGGTTACATATTTATGTGCAGGAGCAAGCGACTGCCTCAACCAATGTTAAGCTTATTTGCACAAATTGACGGTCTCTTTAAGCAGGTTTTCTCAGATAAGGCATCCATATTTATGATACGCATTGCCCATTTCCACGGTTTCGAGCCAATAAATTTGTTTTGTTTTGCCAAATCAGCAAGACCTTTATTTATACTTACTGATACGTGCTCAACCTCTTGTTTTCATTGAAGAGAATATAAAATAATGTGTTGGGGGTCATTTGTGGGCATTTAAGTACCAAACACTATAGGGAGAACTAGCTGGCTCATTTCATTATATGTGCCTGTTTGGTCGTTCTTTGAGGCTCAAACAACTCATCAAATAAATGCACTTTTGAAACAAGATGACGGCAGAGAATACAAGTATATCAAAGCTTCCAGATTGCATCACACAGTCTAGTGAAAAATTTTGACTGTCAAGATCACTCAGAAATCATTGAGATGTCATTGTCCAATGTCCATTAACGTGCATCTACCAACAGCGAGTGTACCATTCAATGTTATTGAGTTTTAGACTAGTGTTTACAAATACAGTTAATTCAAAGTACAACTGTTTTATGGCAGCCATACACAGTATACATGCATGGAGTCACTTTTACGCATTATATTAACGGACGGCCCCTATCGGCTGTTATTGAGGTCATCACTTCACTCCCACTATGTCCTGTAACTGCCTTTGGGCATTTCATATTAGCCTGTCCTGTATTGATTTAGTGATCATCGCCAAATGACCTGTTGCATTTTTCAACCTTGCCTTTTTCATCTCTGGTTTCTGGTTTTTGCACCTACGTGTTTCAGGAGAAAAACACCTTCCTCGCGACTTGCAAAAAAATTAGAAAAACCCAAAGCGTATACGTAGTGGAACCAGTGCAAATGCAACTTACAAAAGTCAATTAAAGCGAGGATCCCCTCATTTGTACGTTTTCATTTAAATATCTAGCTTCTTTTATTACTGTTGACCGGATGACATAAATGTCCCCACACTTGCACACTGGGAGTACTCACGTTTGCTATTTTGTGACTAAATTTGGGCTTTGAATCTGTGGGAACTGGACTGAATTACAAAAACTCGGTATAACAAAAAATTAAAGCATTATTAATGCTCCCAATGAGATTGTAGCGTTGGCAACAAAATGGCGTCCAAGCCTCCATGGGCGTTATTGTGTTTTCTGCATTGGTACTAAATATTTTATGTGGTTTGTTTAACGTTGGCTGCCACACGCAACAGTGAATTATAAAACATAATTAATCGCGTTTCACGCTCATTATAGGCGTGCTTAAATTATTAAAAATCCATGCATGTCCAATCTGATTTCATCCGATAACTTGGACAAAATGCAAAAAAGCGTAGGCTGATGAAGTAAACTTGCACGTATACTTGAGCTTGGTAAATTTGCAAAACAACAAATTCGTCCCCCAGTCTAAACCACCCTTTTACATGTACCAGTATTGAGGACCGAATTTCGTAACCTCATTATTATCAAACTGATTATCATTATTCTGCGTGCATGCTTGTATGCCATTGCATGGCACTGGGAGACTGGGGCCATCCATAAACCATGTGGAATATATACTTATTTTTGTGGTTGTCAATTCAATTTATTTCAACGCAGTACTGTCTGCTTGTGTTTGGGGGTGTAATTCGTCAACCCAATCGCATATTGGTGAAATAAAAGATTGTTGGCTGAGATAATACTATAAAAATGCGATAAACCATTATGGAATTTTATGAGGAATACGTAATAAAATTATTATATCACTGTAGAAATAATGCACGGTATTAGTCCACATTGGCCACCTTAATTGCGTATCAGATTGTAGCAAAGGTTGATGAAATTTCGTTTAAATAAATACAGCAAGTCAGTATTAAAACAAGACTAATATTGAGTAGTTATTACGTCGTTACCAATTTAATTATACTATTTCTTAAGCAAGTACGAATTTTATTATGATGGTTATTGCTGTTTTAAATATAAGCAAACTGTAGCAAAATCGTCACAATAAGATTTTTGCTATACAGTAGATGATTGCAATGTTAAATTCAGACGTATGGCAAAGCATTTTAAATTCTTACAGGTAGCTGCTTTTTCCGTATTTGAAAAGAAAATGAAAAAAAAAATTATAAGCTGAATGGGAGGTCAACATGTGGGCAACTTAAACTCCACTGCTAATATATTCTCGACGAAGTTTACCTATTTACATAAACTGCAAATTATTGTGCAGATGGCTGCTACCATAGACACAAACATTACACAAACATGTCCTACATGTTGAGTAGTTGGCACTTTTCGGCGATTGATGTGCTATTGACTGATAGCTTATTGCGAAGGACATTATGCACAACGAAAAATGATTAACACTCTGGTGTGTAAGCATGGCAAACACGTATTAGCATATTTAACGTGTATAAAAGAGCTAACTAAGCTTACTCAACTATCTAGATTCACTTTCTATCATTTAATACCATTGGACTAAATCGTATTAAACGATGTTATAATTTTCGTACGACGATGCCAAATTTTTGTATAGTATTAGCTTAGACTTAATGTACTGATCGTAAACCATGTTTAGAACCCTGGCGGGCAATTTCTGGTGTAATTATACATGTATCTCCCTCAGTGTTTAGGATGTACTGTATGAGCCCTAGTTTATGTGGTGCAATACCCGAATATTTTTAGCACATTTATCCGTTTTAAGTGCGCCCCAAAATAATAATGTTATTTCTATAGACAGCCTATAAAAACCAGAAATGAATGTTTATTGCTGTGATTCACATTTATGTTGCAGGATGCTATTAAAATGGCTATTATTATGGCACGTTGTACTTATCTCAGGACAACAATTTCATCAACAAGAAACCATAAATCGACCCTTTTTCTCCCACCAGTTTTTGCCTGGGATGAGGCAGAATCCGTAAGTTGAACTTACTTTTCTAAAATGCAACATATCGATATCTTCCGTTTTTTCTAATGAAGGGTGTCCCTCCATTTACAGCACTCATTTAATTTTGGCCTCAAAGACAGTGAGGCCAGGTAGCGTTTTCAGCGTGGTTGTAAATATGCTGGAACCTTCGGCCTCCACCAATATTTTGGCCTCTGTGTCCAGGGATGGAGTCGAAATAGCAGCTGCAGAAACAACAATTGTCGGAGTGGACACTGAACGACTCTTGTTACCGGTAATAATTTCTTCAATGCTCAAGAAACTAACCACTTTATCTAAAAATGAATGGTGTAAACTCAACAAACTCCTTAATGTGATTGTCTAAAGTTATTCCCATTATCAGCTGCAGAAAAGTTTTGGATAGAATGAAAATAGATACCGGAATTATCATTATAACCACATCATTTATAGACTTTGTGTTAATAGCTATAAAATATCACTTAAAGAGACTACTGTATAAAATATTGCAAATTTCAATGTTCAGCAAGTTGTGAAACGATGAAAATAATGCTAAGATTAGCTTGTGTCCTCGAAAGGTTTCATGGTTGTTTGCAACAAACCATTGTGCAGACAGATTAATCCATTAATACCGTATGAAATTCGTAGGGTAACGCCTGAATAATGCAATTCATGTAATATAATTTTTGGTTGATTTTGCACAAATCCTCACTCAAAACCAAAACAGCTTTTCACGGAAAATCATTTTCTTTACATGTACTCGATGCCAAATTATGACCAGAATGCATTTTCTCAACTTTATTCTCTTATATTTTAATCTTTTATTTATTATGTGCAGCAGTAAGCTCGCAAAAACTTGGCAATTGCATCAAATGAATTTGAAGTTGTATTTACATTTACATTCACCATTATGATTGAATGGAAAACAAATTATAGATAAATACATTATAATAAGTTAATCAGATAAATCCTGCCTTGGTTGTATTCAAATTTGATTTGCAAAAGGAAATAATTCGGCATGCTCCATCATAAAAACTACCAGGAGGTGGGCTTCTCCTAATGGCTGCGGGGCTGGCAGTGGTGGCCTGGTGTTTTGGGGCAGCTAAGTCATAAATTACAATGTTAAATTGGTTTAGGTTAAACATAAAAAATAAAAAAGGATAAATTCTGACAACTAGGACAGATGTCATTCTTGTATACTAGGCAAGTAGATTTGAAATTTATCCAAACATTTCCATTGGGGTTTTTGATTGATTTCAGATACCGACAAGAAGCACGAAAGGCCAGTACAGACTCAGAGTAGAAGGACAGAGTAACGACATTCTTGGACCCCAATTTATACAATTTCAAGACCTGAAATTTTCTCCACGTTTTCTGACCATCGTGGTGCACACCAACAGAGCTGTTTATAATGCGGATCAGATCGGTAGGTAACAGCATTTACAAGTTTACGCAATTCGCAATTCGTGCTTTGAATAAATGCATGGAAATGCCTGTTTTGGTTGATAGCTTTATAACGTAGGTAGTAGGTACACTTGCCCTGTCACCCTGTGTTCATGCAGCGAGATTTATGCACGTAATGGTATGCGTAATCTCAGAAAATGATGCAAATGATCACGCCAGAGACCAAAGTCATTGAAAGGACTCAAACTTGTTTCTTTCAAAATTTCTCTGGTATCAGTCTTCCATTTCGTACATATATTAATTTCGTGGGTGTACAAAGTTCGTAGCTTTCTGTTTCAAGGTGAACCACACGTCAACAAGCAACCTTTATAATATTTAAAGGCTTGAGTCGTACGTTGCATTTGAGCTGAGCAATTTACCTGGGCAGTTCAAAATGGATGCCAAAGTTGTTTTCTAAGTCCCCATGAACATAAAAGAACATCATAATTGGGCTATTTTTTACGCTGAAAAACCAAAACTCTTAGCTAGCGCACGAACTTGGCCCTTGATGTCTTTAGTACAAAAAAGTCATCAAAGCAGAACAACAAATAAGAATGTGTACATGTACATGTATGTCTCATATTTAGTTACACCCTTGCAAAGCATAAATAACCAAGACACACATTATTAGGTTTTCGATTTCGTCATGTGCTTACAGTATAAGTGTGTATTTAGTAAAATTCACTGTAATGCTGAGAATGTTGTAAGTCTGAATATGCCCTGCTCCAGGCCTTGTTCCAGCACAGACAATGAGAAAGTGGACTTCTCCTAACCTCTACATTTGTGAAATAGGGCCCTGGTCACCTTGCTTGACCTGCTATATACTGATAGCTGCATAAAGATAAATGATGATCTTCTATAAATTTGAGTTCTAATGCATTAATTTTAGATTTAATAATAAAATTTTAACTTTGTCATTAAGCTGGTTGATTTCCTTGGTAGATTGCTTTTAATGATCATATTTTTGTGTTTTTACTGCGTCGCATTTCTATTTTTGACCTTCTACTGTACGTGCAGTTTGGCCACAGTTAATGGCGAATTTTATCGATGTTTTGCCTGGTGGATAAACACATTGGTATTCGTGGCGCGTTTTTGTGATTATTTTTTCTGGACCAAATAACTTGAGTGCAATTAGGATAGGGTAGAGGAAGTCTTCTGGAAGATGCGTGAAGATAACATGCACGAACTGACGAAATATAATGCAGTCTATCCAGGGTCCACCATATTGTAATATTTTTTATGATTCAGAATACCATTGCGATTATACTACAAATTCAAATAATTAAACCTTCTGCAATGTTATTGTTGCATAATGCTGGGGAATGATTAATATCTGAAAACAGTGATTTTATGAAAATGAGTCCAAGTACTTTGTCTATGACTTTTTGATAGAAGTTTGGTAAGAGTGCAGTACATAATGCAGGTTTTATTTGTTCTTCGTCATTGGTACCCTATGCAGAGCATTAGAGACATCATGAGAGAGAACAAAAAACGAAGTAGCCCGTCATTAAAGCTAATATTAATATTGAAATTAGTTTGTTAAAGTTGAAGAAAAGAAAGAACGAAAGGTGTTAATTCTTTATTTGTGAAGTGTTTAGTTGGAGCATCAGAAGCCGTCCATTGACTAGTGCCTGGCTTCGATTAGGCTAGGGGAAAACTCTGCAGGGAAACAACCTACTGAGTGGGTAGATGGGTGGGTTTGTTTTAACGAGACTTTAGTGACATCATGAGACACCATGAGACATGCACATGTACATTGAGTTCTCAGGTAATTCGGCCTCCTTCGTCAATATTTGCTTTGACCATTTTTTCCAAAGACAACGGTTTTTTGAGAAGAATGGCCTGCGTTCTGCAATAACCTTGAGTCTGGTTTATGGCATTTTATTCAAAGGCAATGTCCTAGGCATCGTCCTTTAGCACTCAAAGACGCCATAAAAGTACATATACCCTTTCCACACTTTAAGTAATCTGTGCATACAACTTGTTTATAATTGCGCGTACATGTAAATCTGGCATTATTTGGAACAGCAATTGGACAAGAACTCAACTATGCAAAACTTACTACTCTATTATTGGAATACCATTAGCTCCTTGATTTTTAGCACTTATCACAATTTCTGAAACTGACGTTTTCGTTAATTTTTCAGCCTTGATCAGAGTAATTATCCTAAACATGGATATGAAACCTTACAACGAACCGACCACGATTAACATACTGGTTGGTTTAACGCATCATTAGTTTATTAATTTATTAATTTAATATTCTGAACTAAAGCCTTGTGAACCAACAGCGAATTGTATTTCTAGGACCCAAACGACAATGTAATGGCCTCCTTTAGGTCAGTCCAACTCAATGTTGGTGAGTATATACACGTACAGTTGTCATGTATGACGAATTGAAAGGACCCCAAACCGACGAAAAACACTTTTCAAATATTAACTGTTTTAGGTGTGGGCACTGTCCAGTACACTATCCCTCGCTACCCACCAGTAGGCTGGTGGAAAATTCAGGTGCTGACTTATTCTCAAGTGGAAGAATACAAATTCGTGGTGGAAAAATTCTACAATCCAAGATACGAAATTGACGTGATTGTGCCAGAATTTCTCATCGACACTGAAGAGACCTTTGCTGGAGAAATTGGTGCGGCCTATTTGGCGGAAGGGCAGATTGTGGGCAATATCTCCATCAGTTTCTATGCCCAGGGACCTAAGGCCAGCGATAAACCTTTGCTGATTCTGGAGGATTTTGTGCCCTACGTAAGTCAAAGATCACGTCAGTTAAATCACATAATTCAATAAAAATAATTTCACTATAAATTCTTAAGTCATAATAAATTGTAGTCAAAATAGCATAAGTATTAACTCTTTCGTCGACCCTGGAAATACATTGTACATTTGAATTGAAATTAAGAACTACACGAACTTAGTCACGTACGCCCAGATTTTTCCATTGATATTACTTTGAATAGAGAGCGCAATCACGTACAGAAAATCGGTAAATCGAGATCAGTGTAAATAATGTTTTGAAAATAGAATCGTATGTCTAAAAATAAACCTAAAGGGTATTAATAGGATAATATGTGCATACCAACACTTCCAGTGGGCTTCCCCTACTCGCACTAACCTAACGTATAGCCTAGCCGAGCCTAACCTGATCTAACCTAGCCAACCCTAATTTTACCCAACCAAATCTAATTTTACCTCATCTAGAACCAATCAATATGCATAGGCTAGGCTAGGTTAGGTTTGGGCAGGTTTGCCCCGCAAAGCCCCACTATTCTTATTTCGACTGCAATTTTAGGAAACTTAAGAATTTTCGTTGAATTTTTCTTGAATTTTCAGTTTGCAGGAGGCCACGAATTCGAGTACGATCTCGAAGAAGTAAGGCGTGAAATGCCGCTCGTTGCTGGGTCCAAATTAAGAATTGAGGCTATTGTTCGAGAGCACTTCTTTGGAATTTCTTATCCTTGTTGGGCTATTTCCACTGTAATTGAAAGCAAAGTGGTATTGCAGTATCTTGGTCCAGAGACGAAAGTTTTCAAGCCTGGGATGCCGTTCCGGATTTATGTAAGACAATCAATCGTTTGCATAGCGTTTTTCAATCTGATTGTATGCTGCTATGAGCTACTGTTTTATTTCACCAAAATCCAACGTTAAAAATAACGAAACAAACAAAAAATTTAAAAAAGATGTGCCGTTTTTATTAATTAAATACCCTAATCCAGTATAATGAGTTAGTATTTGTTCTGCAAGTTTTCTTATCCACAAGCAGACTAGACCTTGAATTGGGGAATGCATTATAATTTATTGCTGGGAAACCCTTTCAGACGTGTCTCATTTGACCTATTTATTTTGAAAAAAATCAGGGGTTTAAATGTTTCAAATATAAACTATTTTCATCAGCATTTTGAGAAGTTAACCAGAGATGGTTACAAAATCACCTATTAAGTTAACCATGACGTTCGCGATGACTGCAATTAATTGTGGTTTTCATATTTCAAGATAGCTGCATCTTATAATGATTTGGCACCACTTCCTGAGGATAAGATCTCACAGGCCACGATAGAAGTTTCACCCACAATTACTTTAAACAATGGTCAAGTCCAGCAGTTGACACCCATACGAGAAAGTGTACCTGAGGGTGGAATTCTTAAGGTGGAGTTGGACATCCCACCCACAGCTAAATTCATGATTATTAGGGTGAGCAGGTGGAATTCTACACAGTGTCCCAAAAATCTGTGTTCGTAACATCCCATTTGCATATGCAAGAATTTCGACATTGGTTTGTTTCATTCTTGAAGTCCAAGTACCAGGATGCGGAGGAAGAGTCCCAGGTCGCAGAAGTAGGGGTTGTCTCCGCCACCCCTAAGGAGTCACGTGCCATTTACGTCTACACAACAGATTCTTCAGCAGATATCGGAGAATACATCATCGTCCATGTCCGAGCAAATTTTTACATCAAAAATTTTCAGTACCTAGTAAGTGTCGTCAAACAAATGTCGATTTAAATGTTAGACGATGTTTGATGTCTTCGCTACATTTTCATTTCAAAGGTCGTTTCCAAGGGAATCATCGTGCACCATTCTAAAGAGGAAGTGGCGCCATTGAGGAATCCCATAAAGACCATCAGCATCCCTGTGGCGTCATCTATGGCGCCCAGTTTTGAAGTTTTGGTCTATCATATCACGAGGGATGGATTAATTTTCGCTGACAGTGTTTCTGTGCCCATCAACAAATTTGACAGACAAAAGGTAGGTCGTTATTGTAAGTCTTATTAAGTTGCAAAGCCATCTACATGAGGACTACCAACCTGGAATACTTGGAAGCCTCAGGAAATTTCGCATTCAACCTAGAACAGGGAATTTGGAATTGAAACTTGCATTTCAAAATTGCATTTTGTATTTGTTCTTTATAATTCTGAAAAATCAGCGCAGAAATTATTCTCTTGATAATCAATTCTATTTTTCTTATGGCCCTCCTAAATTATTCTTAATCTGTGCATTATTGGTGATTTAGTTAAAACTAATTTAAATTGCGGTCAGTGTTGCCTTTGTTATTGACATTTCCGAAAAACTTTTTCAAGAGATTGCACCTAAAACTGCATTACTGGTAATGTAGCTTTTACATAAAGTCCCTCAAGGAAAACATGAAGCATTTCAAGGAAAACATAGCTTAAATAAATCATGCATGGTAGGTTTTAGTAGAAATGTTCGTAAAATTCATCATTGAGATTTCTTGAAAACCAACCATTAGAGATATAGTTTTTGAAAAAAATTCGTCTGTCATTTCCTTATTATTACTACTAAATGTTGTTTTAAATAAACTTGTGGCCCATTTATTATTATTACTAAATAATATTTTAAATAGACTTGTGGCGCACATTTAAATGTTAAAATCTATTTTTTCAACCTTGAAAAATTAGAACATGGCCCCGGAAAACCTGAAAAACTCAGGCAATTTCGTTTTCACAAATTATTAGCGACCATAATCTACATGTGCTTTCAATGACTTTAAAATTTTCCACCATAGCCGAACCTGAGGGTAAATCCCTATAAAGACAAAACCGGAAACACCATCGAATTGGGAGTAATCCACATTCCAGGCTCATTTTATGGCATCACTGCAAGGGACGCCATAGCCTTTTGTCACAAATGTGGAGCTGACCTCACGAAGGCTTCGGTTGGTTCCACAAGACCCTCTCAAATTACCAAGCTCAGGTTTCAGTTCTAAAACAAAACTTCTTTAATACTTGGAAAGGTATTGGAAAATCTGTTCGGATTTAACGACGAACCTGACAGGATCACAAAAATGAAATGGATCCACAGGGGATCTGATCCTGACCAGGTTCTCTATTTCGACACCCCAAATGCAGCCACTGATGCCCCGGAAACCTTCCGCTTGTCTGGGGTGGTGGTGTTCACTGATGGACGTCTTATCGTCACTGGTAAGCAGAAGACCACCAAAGTCCCTTTTAATGGCAATGAGATGATATTTGATGTTTGACTTAATTTACTTCAGATTCTTGCAACAGAAGTCTTGGTTACCTACCCTGTCGTGACGGCCGCTGCTATCCCGCAGCGAAGCGGTGCGATGGACACAGAGACTGTGCTTCCGGTTATGACGAAATTGGCTGTGAGTTTTACCAAATTTGTGAATTGCAAATTTCCTATGTTTGGATGCAAGCTGTTGACTAATGTGAGCCAACTAACCCTACTGAAATTTGATTCTTGAAGGTGGAGCTCCGAAAGTAGGTCTGGGCATGGATTTGATCATGTATCGGATTTACCGCAAAAGTCGAACGGAGCAATTTTATGACGAGGAAGGTGATTGGGGATGGATTGACTTCAATACTGATGATGATGATTTCTTCAACCGAGAAGTACCTGTCAGACCATCGCCGTGGTTCGTCACTGGCTTCGCCATGAATCCCTTGCTCGGTCTTTCCATACAGGATGAACCAATTTTGGTAAGTGTTAGGCAGCTATAACATGAAGTTGCACACTAGAACCCTAACATGTCAGGTTGTCAGCGGTGGTTTACTTGCGCAATAAATACGTTGAGAGAATCCCAGTAGAATGAGGAAAATTATTTTGGATGCTTGCCCCATCTGGCAGGCAATCACGCACGGCCCTGTGGCTTTGAGTGATTGCCCGTAATTCCTAATGTTTATACAGTAAAACCTCCAAAGTTGACCACAATCCCATGTTTACCACCTCCCTATCTTGACCACGTTAACTCAATGAAAGGTGACCTCTATATGTTGACCACTTGCACCTCTGTATGTTGTATGTTTGTTTAATGTTTTATGTTGTGTATAATTTACTCTCTGTATGTTGACCAGCATGGTCTCAACATGCAATCATGGATGATTAAATTCATTGGCTGCTTACAAAACTGATACTGATAACTGTACATTAGTGTTATAGTACAGCATTAAAATTCCAATACTACAATACAGTACGTGTAATTGCTGGATAAATTTGCAGCACATTAGCAATACTGGTACTGAATGATTTATCAATGATGAATGATTACTGTAAAATGTAAGTAGGCCAACATGCAGTTCACAACTTCACAGAATTAAAATCCTGTGTCAATACAAGCCTCGTTCCATAAGTCCTTATTCTTAACCAGTTTGCGACAGTCCCTTGGGTTGTCAACTTACAGAGGTTTTACTGTTTTAGAATAATCGTCAAAGTATCGTTTTGTTTCCAACAGTACGATGGTGTTCGACCTTTCTTCATGACCATCGAAATGCCAGAAAGGTGCAAGAGTGGGGAGCAGGTGGGCGTTCGAGTGGATGTCTTCAACAACCAAAAAGCTGGCATATTCGTGACCGTTGTCCTGAAAGGATCTGAGGATTTTAAATTCATTCACGTTGAGGACGAAGGCTTTGTCTTGTCCTACCATGCCCGCACCTCTACTGGAGATCACCAACACCAGTCATGGGTAAGAAAAGACTTAATTTATTTAAAAAATACGATTGTTGCAGTTTTTGATATTTGTTTGTACCCAAGATTGGACCTGAAGATCAAATTGTGGTGTACATGCCCATCGTGTTCACGAAGTTGGGAGAAGTGGAGGTCTCCGTGGAGGTGTGGACTGCCTTGGCCAAGGGTGAAGACTCAGTAACAGTAACTGTCGTGGTAAGCGATCCTGGATTGGTAAAAGGAAATTTAAGAAGTGATAGTTCGACTGAATTTCATGACATGGATATTTTTAGCCAAATGGAGCCAAACAGCGCCTGCACACCTCCATGATGCTCGATCTGAAAACCCACCCATATCTCATCAAGTACCTGGACATCAACGTCACAGAAACACCCGTCGTCCCATATCAGAGATGGAGGAGGTATGTCTACGGATCTCCCCAGGCCCATCTTTCATTAGTTGGTAAGTAGTATTGATTCTGATGATGGCTCTTAGATTCACTGACCTTATCCAGAAATGACATTGGCTTTGCAGGAGACGTGTTTGGACCAGTCTACCAACCAGATGACATCACTACAGATGTTTTACTGGACAAGCCATACCACAGTGCCGAGGCGCTGGCATTCACATTTGGTGCAAATGTTTGGATGCTGCACTACCTCCGCTTGACCAATCAGCTGACCAAAACTATGCTGCACACGTCTTTTAAACACATGCGCTACTTCTACGGGTGTGTGATGAATTTCAGGAATGCCGATGGCTCGTTTTCTATGTGGGAGAGGTTTGAACCTAGCGTTTGGTAGGTTTTGCTTTAGGTTTCTTTAGGTTTCTGATAAGAGGAATGTTAAAATATTGTAGTGTTTAGATATTTACTCATGTTTTGTAGGCTGACTGCATACGTCACAAATGTGTTCCAACAAGCTGTGTTCTCCGACTGGGAGAACGTGTTCTACATTGATCCTAACGTCATTTCCAAGGCGGTGGAGTATCTTCTGAATCATCAGACGCCTGAAGGCGCTTTCGTGGAGTCATCAAGGTTTCACTTAAACTCAAAATTTGATCCCACGGTGAGGTTTTTATTTTTTTGATTTTTGAATTTCTTGAAGGTGGCCTGTGTGTGAAAGAGCGAAAGTGTGAAAATTTCTAACTGATGTGGAAAATGTTAAACTTGGGAAAAAATAACAATTCATGTGAAAAATTCATGCTTTTTTATTAAATTTGGAGTTGAATCAGTAGAATTACCCTAGAAGGTCCTTAATTTCATAAAAAGACGAACTAAAATTTGATTATTTTCAACAGCGTTTTTAAACCAAAATTTCCTTCAAATTGCCTTCGGCGTTCTCTTAAGAGAATACTAAGATTTCCAAGAATATCTTAAAAATCCATTATGGAAAATCAATTTCACGGAAATGCACATAAAATCCATTTCAGGTCCATTTCTTTTAAATTTGCCTACGGCGCTCTCTTGAAAACCAATATTTCTAAGAACGTTTTAAAAATGCATTATGGCTTAAATTGATTTTCACGAAAATACACTTAAAACCCAATTCTGGTCGATTTTTTTTAAAATTTGGCCTATGGCGTTCGCGTAGATATGAAAATTAGATAGATTAATATTTATACTAATACAGTTTTTTTTAGAAAATTGACTGAAGTCCATCATTTGTGGTCTAGTTTTTGTAAAAATTTTGACTGGCGTTTTCAATATTGTGGGTGGGTCGCGAAAGTGTCATTCTAAATAGTGGGTCGCAGTCCAAATTTTTAGACCGGTATTGAAGCTAATGAAAACGCGAAATTATTGCTGATATATTATAAATATTGGGTGAAAATGTGAGAAAATCAGATATTTTATGTGACTTCAAAAATGCGAGGAATATCAAATACTTGTTTGTGAAAAAGTGTGAATAATTGCATACCAGCTGGCCCCAAGCCTGCAAGTAACCTAAATTTTAATTCATTCTAACAATGAAATATTTCACCAATAACAGACAAAGTACCTGCGCCATTCGAGGCTTCAGAACGTCCCCCTGACTGCCTTTGTGTTGATCACCCTGGGCGAAATCGAAGACATTCCTGGAGAAATTCGCATCAAGGCAGCCACAGCTAAAGCCAGGGCAATGCATTTTTTGGAGAAGAATGTTCATACGCTGACTGACCCTTACGAAATTGCCATCACAACGTATGCCTTGACCCTCGTGAACAGCGTGGAACAAGAAGAAGCTTTCAGAAAGCTCGATAAAATAAAGTTTATGCAGGGTAAGCACAGCAGGAGTTTGAAAAGTTTGAATTTTTTGGTGTTCAAACGCTTTTAAAACATTCCAACTTCGATATTACTTGTTTACATTCTAGAGGGTCGTGCCTACTGGTCAAGACAAGAAAGACCGCAGTCTGATGTCTATTACGATAACCAGAGACCCTTGCAACTTCCGAGACTTCCAGTGAAGGATGATGCCCTTAGCGTTGAGGCCTCTGCTTATGCCCTTTTGGTTTACATCGCCAAGGAAGGCCTGATTCAAGAGCATATTGTGCGATGGCTCAACACCATGCGAAGCAATGATGGAGGGTTTATCTCATCACAGGTATAACCTGTTTCCAAAGCATCATTTTTGTATTTTTAACCATTTAGTAATTAATATTTTGCGTTGAACCATAATTAGGACACTCTGGTTGCCATGCAAGCGTTGACGGAGTTCACATTCCGAGCTCGTCTTCGTGAGATCACTGATATGAGGATTACGATGAGGCCTTCATCTAGTCCAGAACTGGAAGAAACTCTTAAAATCACTCCTGACCAGCTGGTCAACTTACAAGTTATTGATGTAAGTGTTTCAATGTGCAACATATGCATGCAAGTGTTCAATGTGCAACATATGCATGCAAGTGTTTCAATGTAAAAAATACGCGTGCAGATGTTTCAATGAAAAGCATATGTGTGCAGATGTTTCATTGTAGAACATGCGAGCAGATGTCTCAACGTAGAACATATGCTTGCAAATGTTTCAACATAGAACATGTGATATGCGTGCGAATGTTTCAACGTAGAATGTGTTATACGTGCAAATGTTTCAGCGTAGAACATACAGTATGATATGCGTGCCAATGTTTCGACGTAGAACATCTGCGTGCAGATGTTTCAATGAAGATCATGTGTGTGCCCATGTTACATCGTGGAATATGCGTGCAGTTATTTTAACGTAGAACAATTGCGTGCAGATGTTTCAACGTAGAACATATGATAGTCGTGCAAATGTTTCAACGTAGAACATATGATATGCGTGCAAATGTTTCAACGTAGAACACATGATATACGTGCAAATGTTTCAACGTGGAACATACAGTATGATATGCTTGCGAATGTTTCGATGTACAACATGACATTTTGGCCATTGACGCATACATGTATAGTACATGTACAGTAGATGCAAATGTTTTTATTTGACCTTGGCAGATTCCTAATGTATGGGGTCACGTTGAGGCCACCGCCAAAGGCGCCGGATATGCCATCACTCAATTAGACGTGAGCTACAGCGTGGACCGTCCTGATTTACTCATCAAACCCCCTCAAAGGGCCTTTGACCTCAAACTGGATTTGCGTTTCTATGGCAGAAATAACTCTCACATCAACATTAGAGCTTGTCAGAGGTATGTGATAAGATTTCAAACTGTTGAATAACTTAATTGAATGCCATATTGAAGGTCGAGTTGTACTTTTAGATGGATTCTTCAAGACGAGGCACGACAGAGTGGTGTGGCAGTTTTTGAAATGGATGTCCCAACTGGCTATTACCAGGATAAACCTAAGCTCTTCGATTATGTTTACAGCAGAAAGGTCCCAAATCTCAGAAGAATGGCCGTCAATGACAGGAAGGTTTATGCTTATTTCGATTATGTAAGTGAACTTGATTTAGCTCTGGGGCATATGGTATTTTCACTTTCGTAGAAGTTATAAACGTTGATCTTTTTTCGAAGCTGGATGGCAATTATACGTGCATTGATTTTAACATCCAACGATGGTATCCAGTAGCTAATCTTTCGCAGTATAACTTGGCGAAGATATACGAATATCACTCTCCAGGTTAGTTTCATTCCATTTGAGTAAAAATACAAAACGGTGGATTATAACTAATGTTTTGTTTCTTCAACATTTAGAGCGTTATAATGAAAGCATATTCGAAACCTACAGCTTGTACGTAATGGACATTTGCCAAGTATGTGGGTCCTACCAGTGCCCTTATTGTCCGTATTATAGTGATGGACCCACGTTTATGCCCAATATATTGTTGACTCTGATGTGCCTTTTGGTGACCATGTCTGCCAGCGCTGAATATTTTTCCATGGTCATTACAAAATGGAGGACTTCGGGCATATCCGACTATGCAAAGTCACTGGTGATATTATTAATGTCGAAAAGGACACTCGCTTTGCCTATTTTATTATTCGTAACAGGGGCACTGACCATCAGATGCCTGAAGATACAAACGGCCAATTTTGGAGGGTAAAGGTGAATGGTGCAACTCAGTTACGGAGAACTAGAAAATGCTCAACATTTCTATATGGAATTCCATTACTAGATTGAATTGTGCAACAAAAGTTTTTATATATGCAGCAGTTTTATATAGGTATGCCAAGATTTTATGTTGACTTGTTTATTAAAGAATTAGTAATTTTTTTAATTATTTATTTGGCCATTTTACTTTTTTGGTCCAAAGATCAGGACCAAAACGATCCTTTGTATTCTCGAACCTAATGCCCTTTGGTCAATGTTCATCCATATTGATCAGTGCTATACGGTATTTTGAGTAAGTTTATTTTTCGAATAGCCATGTGCCCTGGACCTTCTTATCTTTACAACATTAACATTTCCGGATATGACGGTTTGTCAGTACAACTGACAAGAACAGCTGATAATGCAGTTTTCTTGGTTTTAACTTGTGAAAAAAGGAAAACGGATATTAGTGTAGAGCTAATACATCTATAGCAGCGGAGGACGGTCGTTTTTTTCCTATTGATGAAACATAAAAGAACAAAATTGAAATGACAATTTTATGTGGGATTTGGTTTAGTTTGGTGATGCCTTTTCCATTTCATAAATGCCGCCATTTTTCCCTGGTTCATATTTTCCAGAGCTGAAGCGCCAATGGCAACACTGGTCACGAGTTTTCGTCAACCTTCTAGGGATATTTTTCAACTTAATCGGAATAAGTGGCGAACGATGGATGGTCACATTGCCTGATCATCTGTTTTGGAATGACAAGATGGAGGTACATGGGGAGAACGAGCGTGAGCCTCTTCTACAAACCGACCATAGTTACATTGCTGGACAGCAGTTCAGAGAAATTTATCCGGATACTACTTCGGGTGTGTATGAGCTAACTAATTAACTTTTGGGGAGCGTCTAACTAGACGCAAATTCATAAAATTGACAATCAAACTAGTAGGGTGTAAGCCTAACTTTGGGCCTGCTTTATATGTTTAGTATGTGTCATATATACTTTCAGCTTCCAAGTGGTAACGCTGCGTGAAGTCCGTCCTTAATTTTATGTAGTCCATTTTTGAAAAGTTGAAGAACTAGCGTAGTTAGATTAGAGCTTGATTGCTTGACTAACTCAAAAATGCTTAGAACGATAGGGGATTTCCAAATAAAATCGATGTTTCGTTACAGAAAGCATAGAGCAGGTATGCAAAAGTTCTTTCAGCTTCTCCAATATAGTTATAAATAAAAGCTGGATAGTTAGTTTAGTTAACTCGCGATATCATGAAACGCCCGGTGACTTTCATCAATATCAGATAAGTCCTTATCGCTCACGCAACCATATTTACTTATAGATTTGCCTATGTATGCTGGTTTTCCCTTCCACATAAAGTTTATTAAACAGATAAATATTTGTTATTTGAAATGATACTCACCTGTCAGATAGTATTATTTAAATACGAATTGCCTTGCAGTGTGTGCTTCTTGTGCTTACCTCTTCATTTTTATGTCTAATTTAGAACATACCACTGTTTCTTCTGTTGGGCCAGATGAGTTGCCTCCACCCTACACCATACCCTCCCAAGGAGGTGTGCCTATGGTCACTTGCAGAGTTTGCCAGAGCCTGATTGACATATTGGGCAAACGGGATCAACATGTGGTAAAATGTTCGGAGTGCAACGAAGCCACTGTAAGTTTCTTTCTGTTTCATGCTTGTTGTCTTGGGGAGAAAATTGTGGGTTGCTCCGTAAGTGAAAATCTGTCCACTTTTAGTTGTTACTTGAGCCTAAGATCTATTTCCCTTACATCTACAATGCGGCAATCTATTTTTTCCCCAGAAAGAGCAAGGGTCATCCATTTATAGATAGCTGTCACTATTTTCATTGAGCCCATATGAAGGCCACAATCCTTCCTGTCTGAATAACCTCTCTGCTAGATTTAACCACTTTTAACTAGACCAAGGAAAAGTGTCATTTAGGGTACATCTAATCTATGATCGTTGTACCATCGTGTAAAATGCTAATTGGAGGGGTCAAGTCAATAAGTTACTGAATTCATATGAATTCACTGAATCCATGGAAAATTTTAATTGTGAATGATACCCCAAAGAGTGCCATGATTTTCCCACCCAATTCATGCTCCAGCATTTTTCAGTATTTACACCATAACAAGTTGTACAGTATAATTTTACCGGTAACTCTGAAGCTATACCTGCTTTTCCAATGAAGCTTTCAAATTTAAGAATATCGCTACAATTTGAAAATGCACCTGACACTTTTCCCTACCCAAATTTGCTTTTCGACACTTTGACCTAACTGGGTTCTATTTTTCTTCAAGCCAATTAAAACTGCTCCAGCTGGCAAAAAATATGTGCGTTGTCCTTGTAACTGTCTGCTCATTTGCAAAGCTGCGTCTCAAAGAATCGCTTGTCCCAGGCCGAATTGGTAAACTTCAATTGATCTATTGCGTATTAGGTTTTGACCTGCATTGTGCTCAATTCTTGACTTTGTCCCTTTGTGAATTAATTACAGCAAAAGGATAATCAACTTAGCACCTAGTCCTGTGCAAGCAAGCATTCCTATGACCCCTGGTATGTGCAGAGTCTCCTGTGAACATTGCCATCAAAGTTTCCTGGTAGGTTTTCCTTCAAGGCATTATCAGGAAAATGTTTTCTGGAATTTGCTATCATTAATAGGGTAATGCTTTACCTTTTCAGTTCAACACGTTAAACAATGCTCTTGCTCGCTGCCCTCATTGTCGAAGAGTGTAAGTAAAAAAAACCTTTTCTTCGTGAAAGAATTTCACGGGCTCATCGGTTCTTCTGAATTCCAGCTCATCTGTTGGTCCGGAGTTTGCAAAAACGAGAGGAATACTATTTTTGGTATTATTTATCGTGTTTCTCATCATTGGCGTCGGAGTAGTAGTAAGTTTCATTCAACTCAGTTTTGGCCCTTTATTTTCGATGAAATACCATGTTAGCTTTACAGAAAAATGAATAAGATACATTTCAAAAGTATTAAAAAACGACTTGTAAACTTAAAAAAGGGAAATTTGGATATGAAAGCAGTTTGTATTTTAGTCTTGAGTGTAAGAGCTGTCAAGCATTTGTGTTAGTCACATCAAACATACTTGTTCTCATTTCGAACTTTCTCTTGCCACGAGTATGACACGGTTTTGCCATATTCCTAGCAACACACTGCAGAATCAGGTGCATTATTATGCCTAATTAGAGTTTTCTTATTAAGGCTGGGACCTACAGCATTGTCAACATCTATCCTGGATTATATGTGCCCTATGTTGGTAAGCATTTGTACATTAATTTATAAATCAATAGCATAAAGTATCACTGTTTTGTATAAACGGGTTTTAATCTTTTTATAGCATGATGATTTTTTTGTATACTTACTCCAAATCGTAGGTCATTTTGGGTGCCTTGATTAGCTTTAATGTTTTTGCAAACATTGATGTTTGTTGCTAGACATTGGTTCCGATGTCTGTTTAACTAATTCAGTGATCTTGTCTGATTTCAGTGGCTTTTATTGCTGCTATTTATTTTTTGGCAAGAGCAATTTATTTCCTGTGTATGAAAGTGAGTGCAATCGATGGCCCGATCTGAAAGTTTTTCCTGTAAATGGATTTTGAGGTAATTTGTGCAGCAAACGAGTTACTCTCTCTATGCCTTAGCTATCATCTGTGTGAGTAATCTACGCTTCAATCTATTAAGATTTATGATTATGTGATTTTTATTGTTATTCACATGACTGTGGTTTAGAGTTGGTAAAGTGATTATCCAGTATTTTAATTTTGATCGGCCCATTGATGTTTTTAGATAACAAGCATCCATTGTTATACTCAAGTAGCAGTGGTTTTTAGTTATCTTACCAATATGTGTAGGGGCGAGGTATTGCAACTGTTTGCGTTTGGCGCACAATTTTATCCATAATATTTTAACTGTTAATTAGATTTCGTCTCATTATCTCTTTATTCCTGACGGTGTAATATCTAGCTAATGCTCTATTATTACAGATGAAAAAGCGGTGACATTAGTTTTTTTTTAAATATTAACTGAATTCCTTTTACAATATGTTATTAAACTCACATGAAATTCGAAAAATCTTACAAGTATTAGAACACAGTTTACATGTTCTACGAATTAAATTTTTCAGTTCTGCAGAACAATATTACCATCTCTAAACTACAGCATGCTAATAGTCTTTATCTATCACTATTCCTCAATTAATTTTACGTGATATGTTGGAAACTAATTAATTTGAATTTAATGAAAGATCTTTAAGGTTGTTTAGAGCTTTACTTTCTTCATTAAAAGAAAATTATTATAAAAGTTACATATGCTTAAACTGGAAAGTAATAGTTGTATACCGTTAAAAAATGCATTATGTTTTGAGTAATTGGCATATTTTTATAAAGAAAATGCTAGGGTAAACGTGATTAAATTATTGTTTAGCCTGAGCGTGTTTGCAAAAATTCTTTCCAAAAACACCTTTCCATGTTGCCAAATTGAAATACGAATATAAGCCTTACAAAGGTTGGGCATAACAACGTTCTCAAATAACCATCAATTAATATACGCCTTTTAATCATGAAATTGTATCGTTCATTTTCACACCTGTTTGGCACGTTCGATTAATTTCAAGGCCAAAAATAACGCCACACTTAGTCGGTGCTCATTTATATTGGCTGAATTCATTTGAAATGAGTGATCCGCTCAGAGTTGCCTAACAGATGTTTTTCGTGTAGCTTCATATGTTAAATCAAAAGGCATGCCTGCGTATACATTCCTATTTCTTGTATATTAAATTGCATGTTCTTTTTATTTCCAAGTTGCTTGTATTTTGTTGTTTGACGAACTACAATTCTCATGACTCTGAAAAACTGGAGTGTGTAATGTAGTTGACTATCGAGGTTTCGTGCTTGCACATATTGTATCGGTGACGTATGTTTTGACAACACTAAATTTGCAAAATTATAACGTTTAAAGTTTATCGATTTTATATCAATTACCAGTTTCATTATTGATTTTTGTAAAAAATATCGTTTATTTTGAAATCTAGCAGTTTGGAAGCATACAGGTCAAATGTAGCCTGCAATCTTTTTAGATCATGTGCATGTAAATGGTATGTGGTGAATCATACTGTAAATCTCCATAAATACCGACAGTAATATTAATATTGTAATGATCGTTCTACTGATGGACTGATGTTCCATTCATATCACTAACGATAATCCGATTTTTTTACCGACCCGACACAGTCAGCATTACTGCCATTATTCATATACTGATTTTGTAATCTGTATTTGTTGAAATCGACAGTATTAATATAGCAGTTGAGGATTCCCATTTGGATAACTTAATGTCATTACTTGTACACTGTCCAATGACCATGTAAATGGGGACCCTACATGGGCATTATTAATGTCAGTTTCAACAAATTTGGACAGTAATACTGATTGTGTAATGGGTGCAGTACTGATGGATTAATATTCTAGTCTTATCACTGACGATTAACCAGATTTTTGAATAACTTACTATCCATCACTAGTTTTTATTCCGATTTCATCAGAGACAATTAAATTACGTAAGATATCTTCAATGGAATCTCAACTTTCAAAATGGGGCGAAAATCTGTCATCTTTGATGTGGCTGTAGTTCGAATTTCTTAATTAAAGTTTAGAGAAATTCATTATTGTTCTCGCTTATCACAAAAACGAGCTAAAATCCGTCAACTTTGAGCTACAGTAGTTTTTATTTACAATGTATGCTGCTTTTCCTAAGAAAAATTCAGTGAAATTCGTTGTTGTTCTCGATTTTCACAAAACGGGCTAAAAGCCCTCCATATAGGCCTACATGTAGTTTTTATTAAATTTTGTTGTCTTTTGACAGAAGGTGACATCCATAAAGGACGTCCGGGTAAGGGGGAGGGAGAGGGAGGGGTTAGAAGAGTTATATTTGTGAAATACTTTTATAAAAATTTCGCCTGCGTTTTATTATCATGACCATTTTCTATTATTTCTTATAAAAACGCCACTAAAATACACCTAAAATCCATTATGTCTGCTGATTTTTGTTAAAAAAATGTCGCCTATATTAAGTTTGTATTCAGTGTGTAAGGCTCTTAAACAAAAAATACCTACAGCGTTTTCATCATTATGAAAAATTGATTTTTCTAAATTTCACCATCGGCATCCGCTTAATTATTAATATTAATATTTCCTTCTACAAAATTGCGGGCTAAAATCCATCATTTTGTAATCTTCAAAATACCTACACAATAGGTGCGAAAATAGGCCAACGTTAAAAATTCCACAAACAAACAAACAAACAAACAAAATACCTACAGCGTTTTCATCATCATGAAAAAATTGTAAATTTCGAGCGAATAGACACAAACTCATTATTTCCTTTGATTTTTCAAAAATTTCGCCATCTGCATAATCGACATTCCCTTAATTACAGTATTAATATTTCCTTCTACAAAATTGTGGGCTAAAATCCATCATTTTCAAATTTTTATGATCTAGACTTTCTAAAATTTTCGCCATACATGTATAGCATTTGAAATGTGATATTCATTTCCCATCTAATCTGGGTTTTTAATGTCTGGATAGCCTGGTAAAGTTAGGGAAATTGAAGTGAAATTAATATTCTATATATACAGTATTTTGTTCAGTGTGAAAGTGTTTTTTCCGAATCGAACAGGACATACAAATTCCCGAACATGATCATCCTGAACCGAAACGAACGTAATAAGGCTCACATTAGCCGTCCCTTAATAGGCATGCGGCCGGCCGACAGATGGCGCTGGCATCGTTGCAGTTGGTCCAACCATCCCTTCGTCCATTCTGTCATTAGGCAGCGTGCCATGGTCGTGGGTGCGAGTTCGCTCATTCCAGCTAGCCATTCGTTCGGTGCTTACCTGCGTTCTGCTTGCCTGCCTGCCTGCTAGCGCTTCCTGGTTCGAAAAGCCTTCGATTTCGAAAATTTCGCAAGTGGCATGACGACGACTGACCCTGGGTGCCTATGAGGATTCCGGTACGCTTCGTCTTCGTCTCCTCAATTGCCCTAGCGGAAATGAAGGGCCATTCGTGTTTCCGGATGTGAGTCCATCCCCGCTGTGTCGCGTGTGCCCTTGTTTTGGCCCCACGATGCGATGGCCACATCCAACGGTGTCTCCCAGCAGGATGAGCATGCGATGACCTCGCCAGGGGTCAAATCCTCGCACCGCCAGAGCTCCGTCGAGTCCACCACCAGCGACTGCTCCTGTGCCCCATCCTCCTCCTCGGCCTCATCCTCCTCATCCTCGGAAGGGCCCACGTCCCTATCGTCTGGCCTCAGCTCCTTCTCCCTCTACATGTCCCCTTCCAAGATGGTCGCCCCCGCAGGCCCCAAGTTCAAGCTGCTGCACGAGGGTGATCTGCAGCTGTGCCGCCTCAACCACACCAGGACCGTCATCAGCAAGATCTTGAGCTCCAAGTTCTTGAGACGCTGGGAGTCCCTGCACCTGGTGCTCACCGATAAGGACATCACGTCGAAAACGGTAAGACCAATCTCACGTGGGGCAATTTTCTTATAAGTGATGTTGGGCAAGCTGGGGTTGTGGTGAAAATGTAGCGAGACATGTGTACTAGTATCTTTTTATATTCTGCAAATCAATATTTGTCGTCATTCCTTGGTCAGATGTTGCACGGAGGAGATCACATCCTCAAGGCAAATGGTAATTGATTTGGTGTGGTGTTTATTTGTAAGGGGACCTACACGGGCAGTATTACTGTCAGTTTCGACAAATACATGTGCAGACAGTAATACTTATCGTGTAAGGGCAATACTGTTGTATTGATGTTCTATAATGACGATTATCCTGATTTTCGGATAACTACTGTCAGTATCAAGATATTGACAATAATACTGACCGTGTAACAGCGTTCGTCAGTAAATCTATAAGTATTGCGCCAGTCACCATGGAAGGCGGACGTGCCACAAATGTTGGATTTCGTCAAAGAAATTAGTATGAGAACACACTTTCTGCTGTTTTACTCAATCAAAATCGTACCGTTTGCGAGTGAGTATTGAAATTATCGATAAACAAGCCTTGCAAGTCTCCAAATAGGCCTTTGCCTTTCATTTCGATCTGTGGTACTTTAGAACCTCATTCAACGAAGTCCACGATGATACTGAGCTTTTTACTGACAGTAAAATATTGACCATGTAGGGTCGCGAAAATGTTGACACACACTGTCATTTCTACTGATTCTAAAGTGACTGACAGTATTACTAGCCGCGTAGGGTCCCCTATATTCAGTTTCTGTACTGATATTGTTCAGGATGTCTACCAATCATGTCAGTTGGTCGAGGAAGTCATGAAATTCCCATTAGGGTCATGGAATATCTCTGAAGCCCCAGTTAAATGTTCTTCACTGTACAAGAATGCAATGCTGTGTTTATAAGAGCCGAAGGTGGCGGTTTTAATTTGGGGCCAAAACGAGGTGATCGCTGGTTGCAACAGACATATTTGGTCATTCCGTCACGTCTTGCATGCTAATTACATCTGGTACAGTACTGCGAAAAAATTGGCATTTGGTGACTAGTTCTATGGGCTAGAATTCAACTTAAATCCTGCTCTATCAGGTCTGTTGCACAGACGCAACGCCAATGGTTTTGACTGCCATTAAGCCAGCAATTTTCTCGAAGAAACAAAAATGCCAATTAATAAGCAGGCCATGGATGATTGCCAATCCTGGCAACCATTTGCCTATTAGTAGGCTACATGCACTTCAAAACGATGACCGCCCACTGCGATCCATTCCAAACAAAATGCCAATATCCAAAGCAATTGGCATCCTTTTGAATCGATGATATACGTGTAGCTGGACTGGTAGAATGGGATCGTCGACATCAGAAATGCAATGATAAATTCGCACTGGACACTGCCTTCCACGTGAAGCTGATGACCCTTTGGTTTGAAAAGCACTTCATATGGAAAATGTTCATGCCGTAGAATGCAACTGCCCGTGAGAATTACATGCAATGTAGTTCTTTAGTGTACCGTAAATTGCCAATGGCAGTAATAGGGAGTTTGTCAGCAGTACGAATCATTAGCTCGTTGGTCACTTCCGGTTCACTGCTCCAGAATGAGCATTCTCATCTACCGCTATCAGATAATCAACTTTGGCTTAATCACTCGAAATCACCAGTTCAATGGAAAAAAAATTGATTTTTCCATATTGACAATTTGATAACTTCCAAGAAGGAAATTTTGATTTACCAATTTGATAACTATGCTTCAAAGGCAGCAAAATCGAGTCCAATTCAATGATGTTTTCGATTTCTCTCCATTCATGGCTGATGTCGCCTCATCAGGAAATCCTGGAAGGTCCACGCTTTGGTTCTCTGGAAAAATGGTCCTGACAAATTGTGCAATTTCGTTTCGTCATTCGCTCTGTGCACATTCACAAAGCCATGGATGATGGCAACTTGACGTTAGACATCAGACTTGACTGTCTCATTCGTGACAGTCATTGCGGTTGCTCAAGTTTAGGGACCGTGAAGTGTGCATTTGAGAAAACTAAGTAAGCTCAGTGAGAAATTCCCGAAAATGCAGAACGGTTTTGCCCTTGTTTTATTACTACGCAGACGATATGGTGTTGATGGCTGCAAGAGGGGGCTGTTTTATGCGATTATTTAGTGCCCATTGATTTCTTCGACAGCATTCGTGCCTGCCTGAGATCGCGCATAAAACGGATCCAGATCTTGGGAATCTAGTAATGGACAAGGAGGTTGAGACACACGTAAACTCACACCCATCAAATGCAAGATCCTTTTTTTTTATTGCAACCTTTCTAATAACTTGGTGTGTTTTACACGGAATAAGACTTCTCACCGTTGTTTTTTACTCCCAAGTATTCTGCATTTGTTGTTGTCTGTCAAAGATTAGCTTTCTAACAATCGAAACAGCTGACACGCACTGTTTAATTATTCACAATATAAGGCGAATGGGACTTTGTGCCTATAATGCTCCATTGTGCTGGCCTGGTGTTGCCAAGACTCAAGAAATTATGCTGTTCTCGGCGCGTTTTTAACGTCAGGATGGCCCCATTAGTCGATTTGTCATGCTACCATGGTACCATCAGCTTAGACCATGGACTCAAACTAGACAACTTACGAAACACCCCGCACCGGGGATTGAGGTTGTGGTCTCCAAGATGCTTTTTCTAAAAATAATGAATAATCCAGGCCTCCAAATAATAGGTCATAAAACGCGTAGATAAGGTGGACTATGATCTACTTTTATTCCACTTAGTCTTTGGCTGTAATTTCGATTGAGTTCGATCGCTGATACATGTACATGTATTTACCACTAATCAATTACGAACCTCGTTGGTGACGCAAGACGCACCCCATCGCGTGTGACACACAGCCTTGGCTTTGACTTAATTATTTAATGATGGCCGATGGCGCACCTGATGGGGCTAGCCTAATTAACTCTTGCCTTATCTGTAGCACTTTAAATTTGTGGACACTAACTTTCCCCTACAGAATATTCGTTCAGTGTGGGTTGTGTCAGATCGTTTAGTTCGTATGGTGACTACCAACCTGGAAAACCTGGACACCTCAGGGAGTTCTATTTTCAACCTGGAAAAGCTGGACACCTTAGGGAATATTGTTTTTAAACTGGAAAAACCTGGACACCTCAGGGAATGTTGTTTTCAACCTGGAAAACTAGAGGAATTTTATTTTCAAACTGGAAAACCTGGATGCCTTAGGAAATTTTAATATAAAACCTGGAAACATCAGGAAATTTAATTTTCAAGTTGAAGTCTGCAGTTTTTCAGTATCGAAATCGTGTTTTATGTTCGTTCGTTATAATTCTGAGAAGTCAGCATAAAAATGAGTGGCCTGATAATCGATTCTGGGTGATTAAGTTAAAAAAAAATGAAAATTGCTGTTAGTGTTGCCTTCATTGGACCTATCAATATTTCTGGAAAACGACTTCGAGGCTTCACATGTTGGCTAAAATCCTTCATTTCTGGTAATTTTTCTTGATAAATTTTCGCCTATGGAGTTAATTTCTGTCTATGTTACTAGTCTTATTTATAACATTTTCAAATTGCTCTACAACTGTATTATTGGTGTTCCAGTTTTTTTAAAAACAAATCCCTCAAATTTCTTTTTCATTATTATTACTTAAAAAAAAACACCAGGAAACCACGCTATTTCTGGTACACTGTGGTTTTTCAAAGACATCTTCGTAAAATATATCATAGGGATATGTTTGTTTGGTAAAGTTGAATAAAAACCTACCATTTCAGATCAAGTTTTTCAGAAATGTCGCCTACTGCGTTTTCTTATTAATATTACTAAATATTGTTTGTAATAGAACCGCTGCACACTTTTAATTACTAAAATATGTTTTGAACCTAGACAAATTAGAATATGATCCTGGAAAATCACGGAATTTCGTTTTCAGACGATGCCACACCAACGAACAGGTGGCGCTGGTTACCAGCTAAGAGCTCCTTGCTCTTTAAGATGAATGCAACGCATGCTTAAATTCTGATTTATCCCAAGGATTCACACATGTATTTCTTGCTCAGAAATCAATAGCGAGGTACAAAGAGCTGGAAAATAACGTTTTTTTGCATCGAATATATCGATGCCCAATCCACTTATGCCCCAAAGAGCTAGCTCGAAGCATTTTGTAAAACTGCGTGCCATTGTGTTTGAAATGGCGTGGCATATGGCAGAAAAATGTTGTTTTTTCAACGAATTTACATTGGTTGGCATATGCGGCCCCTAGCCGAAAAAGTTCTATAAATTTTAGCTGTAGTCCTAATCAAGGCAGGGGCTTCTGATTGCGTTTTTTGGGATTTTTTAATTCCATGGGGCGATCAATGACATGCTTTGATTAAAACGTCTTTCAGGAGCTCTTGAGAATTAAAACATGCCAGATCATGTAATTGAGAAAGATAATCACGCAAAGTTGAAAAGTCAAGCGTCCTAAGACCTTTCAAATAAATCGTCAAATTAAAGATGGCATGGGGGCCTATATATGCAACCTCAAAAAGGGCGTTTTTTAATGCAAAGTTTGCAGCGAATCACTCGCTACTTAAACGGTTTAGTTTCGTTTTATTACTTTTTATGATTAGTTTAAATGTCCAAAAAGATTAAAACAAAGTATCATCGAGAAGACGACTTATCAAGATATGCATTATGATCCATCAAGTTTATCTCAAGCTTTTCCTTTCGCATTCAGATTGAAGTCTTGATATATTTATCAGCATGCATATATTTTTCATCTTTTTGTACAGTTAAATCCTTCGGGTACAGCCTTTCATAATTTTTTTCGAGAAAACCCGACATTGTTGAAACGAAAGGCATTCTGGGTCAACACGTGAAATTGCCAGATGCTCGTATGTTTCGAAATCGAGACCACACCACGTTATCGAATTTATCTGTACTCTTAAAGTTGTCCATAATGCGAAAAATTAGCGATATGATACATCAAATTGCAATAAACATGCCATCAAATGTACTGCGAAATTAAGCTATGCACCAAATTTCAATACTGTATACTATAGGACTTCAGAAAGTCGGTTAAAAACGTCTTCGAAAAAGTTGAAAATGCAACCACTTGACAGCTTTCACACAGTTAAAATAGGGTGTCTACCAGTCATAAAATAAAATTCAGGTCTTGACAGTAATGGATAAATCATCAAATTTACTTTAGGTTCATGAAATTTTTGCCCTGTGATTTACAAAATAAAAATTTGGGTTATGTCATCATTTGTCGTCGAATTTGCAAAAAAAAAAATTCGCCTATGGTGTTTTTTGGCTAATGTGAATGATCATATCATCACTGTGGATGATGATTTTCTGAAAATCCGTGACCTTGAATTTCCGGTTCAAGGTCATCCACGTGTCATGATGGTCACTCGCGGAAAAAAATTCTAGCTCGCTATGGCTTGTCCAGAAAATTTTGAAACTAACTTAATTAGACTAATTAGGCATCGCTTTACGACTTTCTAATGCACACTAGGATCTCATCTGCAGCGGTTTCTGACATATTTGCAAAAAATACTAAACGGGCAAATGGATGACTTGAAAGGGGCATTCAAGTCGACTAAAAGTTACCTACAAGCACTATCATTGTATCTCTTACCGTACTAAAGATATAATTTTATTTCGTTGGGCACTGACTAAACAGAACACCTGTACTGTACATATGATGGCACTCTGGTAATGTTGAACAAATTCAAAATTATTCTGGAACTAAAAATAAAGCTTACTTGGCGTAAATCCATCAATAATTAATAAAAATGCGGCCCATTTACAACAGATACATGTAGTAATATATCGCCCACTCTGTGTATCCTGTCACAGATGCGAAGGCTAGCTGTTAACAACTTACATGTATAAGGTACTGTTTTTATGAAGCCTATGCAGACGCCATTTGTTCACTTCTGCTCGGAAACAATAGGTAAAAATGAGCTTGTCGCCCATTAGATTTATACGTTTAATCAAGGACACTGGTGAGGGAAAAACGTTGTTAATGGGCGTCTACAGCAATTGTTGCCAGTATGGCGTTTGATATTCCAGATGTTTCCACGAGCACACGCCGTATATTCCGTCAGTTGAACAGTAATTACTTGCGAGCAAATATTTTTCTTCCATGCAGATGGGAACCGACTTGTTCTCGATTATTAATGACGATGAATCGGTCTCGACTTCCCAAGGATGATCCAACATCTGGACGATCCTCCATCTTTTCCTATAACAAGAAATTCTAAGCACGACTGCCATGGAACTGCAAGATGCTGTGCAGGGTAATTCCCGGGGTGATCGTGATCTCTACCAGCTGTGGGGTGCAAATTGATTTGTAACAGAAAATTGCGTAAGCCTAATTTGAAGGTATGGCTTTTCTGCGTGTGGGTGCACCCCGTAAACAAAGCTTAATTTACGTCGCACGAACTGGGAAGTGAGAATAGCGCCATCTATGGCCGCCATGCTGTTGCTAGGCGGGGTATTTGGTGCAAAAGGCTGGACGTTCATTTTTGCGTGGAAGTCGTCCATAAACGTTACGAAAAGCTGGAAAATTCAGGGAAATTCATGAATGGAAATTTGTTGTGGTAGAAAATGTTTGATTGCTCGGAAGCTCTGAAAAGCAACAGAAAGCTGCATTTGTTGTTAATTTGTTCTGAAAATTCGCCCACGACGTCCCCATCATCAATATTTTTTAATATTTCTTATGAAAAATCCACTCGCATGTATGTTCTGGTTTTTAATAAAAAAAATCCACCAAATAGTCATTTTTTCCTGTAATTTGCGTATATGGCAACATTATACTTAGCACATTTTTGTATGAATCTTATTTTTTTAAAAAATTGCCTGCAGCATTTCCATCATTATTCCACATTTTTAATATTTTAAAAGAAGAAAAAGCCAGAAAAAATGCAGGATTTGAGTTTTACTGTGTGATGTAAAAGTGGTAAATTCGCAAAATTGTTTGTCATATACAGAAAAGTAAGAATCCATCATAAATATTACTATTACCCAGCTTTAAACTCATTCTTATTGCAAATACTCGAAGAATCCAATCCATGATGGCGAGCTTCCATAAACTTACACAAACTTCAAATTGTGACTGCATCCGGAATAAATGTATAATGGCATCACTATGTAACTTCTTGAAAATGCAAACAAAACCGAAAATGTTCACTTTACTTTTGGCCAGGTTTTTGGTGGCTATACATAACCAAAATAGCTTTTACCATCTCTGAAATCCGAAATTAATTGCTGCAGCTTTTCATCTTCAAAAAATACAAATGAAGAAAGGGCCCTTTGGCTAATTGCTCCTGGAGCTTCCATCTGCATGGTTGCGCTCAAATGTTATCTGGATGACATCTCACCTTGCTTCGCAATTAACGTCATATGTGCTACAAGGCTGAATGTACATGTACGTGTACATGTAGTTGAACAACAGCTGACTGGATAATGGATGTTTTCCACCACGAAGCACATTCACCAGTTATTTTTAACTTAATATTTGCTCGCAAATTTATCATTGCGAGAAATTCAGGTGAAAAAAAGCCCAACAGACGCTGGTAAATGACGTGCGATGCTGCAAAAAACCTTAACAAATTCCCCAGCTCGTTTTCAAGGTTGGATGAGAAAGTTAAATTAGCGAGAAATTAACAGCATTGGTGAAAACAATCAAAACTGATGACAATGAGCTCCCTTATATAAGTTTAAGAACAACAAGATAACATCGAACTTGTTATGGTTCCAATGTCGCGTTTTTTATTTCTGCACAAAGTTGGACGTTACAAACTAAGCAAAATAATTTAACATGGATGTTACGTTTTTTGCAAGATGACGTTACACGAGTACCAAAATGTTGTTTTCTCCATGTTCTTCAGTAGTCTACAGGGCCCTCTGGTGGACGTTTTTAATATTGTCACTTGATTTATGCAGGAATGAATTAATGCGCCATCTTCAGTTTCTAATGAAAACCATAATTGGAGCCGAATTGAAATTCTTGAATGTTTGATTTTCAACTTTGCGTCTAAATTGGTATTTTTTATAAATTATTTGACATGTTATTTTCTTTGGTATAAATATCTGGTTAAGAGTAACCTTACTCAATTTCACTCTGCCCTCTGGTGGACGTTTTGAAACTTATCACTTGTTTGATAAGACGTGTATTTATACGCCTACTATAACTTGTAATGTAAACCATGTTCCGGCACGTGCGATTTTGAATTAAGCGCCTAAATTTGTGTTTTTATACAAGCAGTAAATTGGCTCAATGTACTCTAGGTCCTCTATAGTACTCTTAACCTGATACGTACTGTGAAGGTCGAGTGACTTTTGCGCCTCACAGTACTATAGTTGATTTTTAAAATTAGGATGAATTGATATCAAAATTTTCAATAGTCTCACTTAATACTAGTCACTTAGTAAGACTATTTCATCATATGAAGAATCCTATCCAATTTTTAGGCGAACTACATGCATGCAGCAGTAAACAAGTAGTAAATTGGCTTTGTAATACCGATAGAGGGCAGAGTGAAGAGTCCACTCTTGACCTAATATACGTGCTAGGTTTCTCTTAGCCTTTCCAGCAGATTCGGCGAAATTGAGTTTGGGGCCATTCTGTCTTTGTAGAATCGCTGGAGGCGCATGTTGGGGCCTAAGACAGCAGCACAATCTGGCCAGGGTCCTTTCGGGAAATGGAAGTGATTTTGACGGAAAACGCGTTGTTTCCTTGTTTCTCCATCGGAATTGAATTTGCGAAAGGGGCCGAAGGTGGGACCCGGGCCGCCCAGGCCCAGCCAGGGGATGATGCAATGCGATGTAGGTCATTGCGTGCGTTATTTCTGGGCTCACAACGTCCTGGTTGCAACGAAATGCACGAAGAATGCGACCTACATGCACCGAGAAATCAATAACAGTTGGCCGCAACTGGGCGTGGAGATGCGGCAGGGCAACGCCAGGCGGCGCCTCTAAAGTTCAAAGACTGTCTGCTGTCTTTTGCAGCCGCTAAGACATCAAGATGTTATTAATATTAATTGACTCGGGTTTCAAACACGTTGGGTGGAGAATATGAGGTTTTGGGCCACTTTACTACCTATTCGAAGCATGACATAAGGACGTTTACCCACAATCCTTCTCGTGTAAATAAACATCGACAGACGATTGTTTTAGCCAATAAACGTGCACGGTAATCATAGACGTTTCTAAACTTGGTCAAAAGTGATTAAACGACCAAAAATCGTTTCTAAACTGGATCATGATCAGTAGATGGTGATCCAGTTTTTGTTCCTGAAGTAGATAAAAATGGACCAGTCGCGATCAAACTGATCGAGGAAAAACCTTGATCAGTTTGATCACAAATGGGAAGAGCAGACGACAGACACAAATAAAATGACGGGCATCAATGTTGAGGAAGAACAATACTATTTGATTGGTGAAGGCTGTGCATTTCACATTGTCAATCAAAAGCAAAATGAATCACTAAATTAAAAATCGAATAGGCGACGGGATCACAAATTGCTTTCCAAAACTCCAGTGGGCGGGGCATCCTAGCTGAACCAGCTGAATGAATTTAGACCACACCCGCTATCAAAATGATCATTTGATGAAGTTTAGAAACCCACATATGCAACATTCAGCATGCACTGCTAATGTCGGATTATTGAAATACTGCAGACAAAAATTTACTGCATTTGTATGTGCATGCAGACTTTAAATTACTATAATCTAAGTCATGCATGTAAGCGCGTTTCACCTTACTTGAATTGATTTAAAGCAAACATGACTTGAGAATCTGCGTGGGAGTTGTTTACATGTATTAAAGACACTCGCTTAATGCAAGTAGCAACTACCATGTAATCACCTTAAGCAGGCTTAAGTTGAGATGAGCACGTCTCCTGCTTTCTGGAAAGTCAGAAAATCAGGGACTGTCAGGGAAATGAAAAAAGTATCAGGGAATATCAGAGAATTCGTCAAAATGTCAGGGAAATTGAGATAGTTTGCATCAGCCAGTTGATTAGTCATCATATTTTATAATAATTTGGGATAAAATTCATCATTTTTTTAAATTTTTCACTTAAAATGTCAGGGAAGTGACTGAACGGTTTTCACGAAAAGTCGGTGAAATGACTGAATAGTTATCAAGGAATGTCTATTTGAAAATTTCAGTTCGAACCCTGATACAGTAGGCTAATACCGGTATATGTCATGCATAGTAACGGATTTTTGAAATAAGATAAAATTCACCACGTTTAAATGCACTTTAAATCACTTTAACCTAATTAAGTTATGCATGTAAGCTTATTTCACATACCTTGACTTCATTAGAAGCAGGCTTAATTTGAAAACAAGCACTTATTGCAAGTAACAAATTCCTTGTAAACGCCTTAAATATGCTTAACTTGAGATGAGCCCGTCACTTCCTGTTTCCTGCGTTTGTGACCAATATAAAACCACATTTCCTCATCCACGTACCCTCGCAAACGTATGGGTACAATGGTTTGGGAAAATACGTACTTGTTTCTGGTTTTAGTTCAGAACTCATACAGGACGCACTTTAATTTCACCTCACATGCGAAAACACATAAAGCTACGAGTGATCTTGTAAATCCATATCTCGTGACTTTGGTGTGAGATAGGCTTAATTTAAGGCAAATTAACCTCTGCATGTAAGCGTATTGACAGCTGTGCCAACGTAGTGATAGTTGAATGGGGACTGTTAAGTAGTAACTTCCTAACAACTGTTTGAAACCAACATAAAATAGAAAAACTTGTTCTGCAATTGATTACGTGCTAACTTGAACAGCCATTGATAGGAACGTTGAAATGTTTTTTATTTCGGGTTGCATTTCGAGTTAAGGAATAACGATTTCCTGTTTGTTCGCCAATAAGGGACAAGAACGGAAATGGTTCAACGTCGAACGGGAAGAATGAGCGCAAAATCGATTTCGTATTAATTTCGTATTAACTGGTTTAAAAAGCGAATGGGAAAGCGTATTTTTATTTTGACTGCCAAGCCGTGTGGAAAAAATGATGATTTGCAGTAAATCTTCCCTACGACAGCAACGTTTTTGGAAATGTTAACGTCGCAAGTATAGATTTATGATCAGCTGTCGTGCATAATATACTGGGCCCCTGATCCCAAGACGATTTTGCATTCAGAAATTCTGCTGAAAAACAGCCTCAAAAATGGGCTTGAAGGTGATGCATGGGGTAACATTATAAGACCACTTTTGCATGGTTTCGATTTCTCACTGAATGTTCTCTTTTCTGTTAACACCCCAGAATCAACAAAGCAGGCGTGCTCATAAAGCAGGCAAAAAACAACTGTTGTGTAAAATTAATGGAAAAGGAACACCCTATTAGCCCACCAGCACATCTGTATTCAGCCAAGAAATAAAACCACTGATAATTGACCGTAATTAATAGGTTTGGGAATAAGGTCACAGTCGTGTTTACGCTGTGGTTGTTTTCTGACAAACGACAGTTTCGTGACGCGAATTATGTCATTGCTTTTGCCTCCGTAAATCTCAAGTGTTGAAATCGAATGTAACCTTTGGCCCCGCTGACGACGAAAACCTTTATGGCGTCATTGGATCGCAATGGAGATTGGAGATGCATCCTGAAAGCAGGCAATCATTGGGAGCTTTGCTGCTGACGAATTGCCCGCGTTAAGGGGCAGCTTGTGAACAATTAAAGCTTTAATTCGTTAAATAGTCTCATGTCGATGGACGAGGTAGTGGAGAACGTGGTAACTATGGCAACCATAGTACGTGAGATTTCAATTTTTTGCGTTTTTTCAAGGTATCGTAAATGCCAATCGCATGCCAACCATAGAGATGTACCTCAAGATATTTCAAGTTAGACAACCGTTAGCGGGTTATTTGTTGGTTGTTCAAAAAACGAAGAGTTTGAGTGATATTTTGACATTTTTCAAATACTACTTGTAATACTTAATTATGTAGGAATTTAGGACTACGGTGGTCGGACCACCCACGGGAAAATCAGGGAATAACAGGGCAATGAAAAAGTGCCAGGAAATGTCAAGGCAACGAAAACGTATCAGGGAATGTCAGGGAATTCGTGAAAATGTCAGGGAAATTGAGATAGTTTGCGTAAGCCAGTTGATTAGTCCTAATTAATTAGTCATCTTTTATAAAAAAAATTGGGTTAAAATCCATCATTTTTCTTATTTAAAATAATAAAATCATGCTAAATGTCAGTGAGCTAACTGAAAAGTTGCCAGGGAATGTTGGCGAAATAGACTTTAGAATTTGAGTGTGGACCCTGATCAATCACAACGCTTGCATTCAGAGTTCAAAGTACTTTAATCTAAGTAAGGTGTTTCTCTTACCCTGATTTGATTTAAAGGCGACTTAATTTGAGAATCTGCATCATTCAAGACACTCGCTTAATACAAGTAGCAAATGCCATCTAAACGCCTTAAACAGGCTTAACTCTTCATTCACTTAGCACTGTTATGGGAAAATCTGCTGTAACTGGTTTTAGCAAAGCCAGGTACGTGTACAACTCGCCTCCCACTTAGTAAATCCACGTGAGTTGTTTTGGTGTAAGGTATGTTTTATTTAAGTTAGCTTAACGTCTGCATGTAAACAGTGTATGATAACTAAGAACTTGAGAATGCGATAACAGGAAATGGAATGGGGTGAATGGCATGGAAAGGATTATTTTCTTCTCTTGCTGCCTACGATCAAACCTAAATGGGAGTTCTGTTTAAATCTACATACTGCTCATACTGAACAAAAACGGGTGAGATAGTTTCGCAAATTCCTTGCTTATATATACGTACCCATAGGACGCTTGCACAAAGTTATGCTTGCAGATTTGCAAGAGATGGGGATTAAGTGTAATGATAAAAGCTCTGTAATGGGCTGTTTTAATGACAAGAATGCTAAGTGTTCATAAAAATTGGAATTTACGCCTTGGGAATGTTGGTCTTAGGTCGTAAATGCCTGTGCTAGGCTTGTAAAAATTATATTCCGGAACGCTTTAGGAAAACCTTGAATCTTAACAGAAAAAATAGCTTTCTTCGAAATAGCAAGCTGATTGTCACGCTATGGGAATAGCGAAGCTTGTTTACACTAGGGTTTAATTGAAATCCTGGTTGAAAGTCACATTGTGGCTGTTGTTGGTTAACCCTTTGATGACTAACCTTGGGGTCTATGTCACCCCAGGAGTTTAAAACTTGCATAATGTTGCTTTCAATTCAGCATTTTGAGTTGAAACTTTGAGTTGAACTTAATTGTTGATGAAATGATTAATTGGTGCTACCAGAATATGAGTTTGATTACCTTTATTATAATAGTTATTTTGAAAATTTAATAAAACTGAGGACTTTTGGCATGCTAAATTGGGTCGGTTAATCTTTCATGCAATAATGATGCCAAATCATCAGTTCGTAAGGATTTTGTTAAATACCCTTTTTAAGGATCCAGATATACTAAATACAAAAACTACGAATGAATTAACTGCATTTCTGAACATATGAGGTCAAATCGTTGAAACTTGTTAGGCTATTAATTGAAAAATTTTAATTTTACAATACATGTACTTCTAAGAAATTTAGTGTTTTTTATATCGTGTGGATGTCAATACCGCTTTATGATGATTTGGATTTTCCAACTTATGCAAAAGATAAATGCTCAATGTTACATTTTTGGTCAACAAATAATTAGTTAATTCCATGATTATTTTCTTCAAATATGCCATCATTTGTAATAAATATCTGATATTTGCTTAAAAATGGCTAGGGTCATATGCATGTAGATCGGTGTGTTCCAATTTTTGCAAGAAGTTGTTTTTCCACAATATATCGTATTTTCCAAACACCCTTGGAAGTGAGAACGATTTCTGCTGTTATTTCTACGCTTGGGAGTTGGTGAATTTTTTCGGAAAAGTTTTTACGATGTTAAAACACGCTTCGTCGAGTCATAACTGTTGCAATGGATTCTTCGAACTTGTTTATCTCCAAATGACGTTGCTCAATATCTTGGCAACGGCCTTTAATGCTGAGATGCAGTACTTGATATTGCAGGATTCGTCCCATAACAAGGGGATTCACAACCTTTTTTGCGCATCGATGCTTTTTTGACTTTGAAAACACCTAGGGGAATATCGGCAGATATCCTATCTCAGACGTCACGCCCATTATTTGGCCGATTTCTTCGGAAAAACAAGTTTTTGGTTCAAGACTTTAAGATTGCACTTCTGAGAATTTTTCCTTTGAGAAATAGCTAAAAACGAATTCGGGGGTTCGTACCCATGCAGCTGCAGCGTTTATTTATTCTCCTTGATAATGAGGGAATTGAGTTTGCTTTCAGAACCCCTTTTCAGGTTATTCGCCATTTTTTCCAGCAACTAGAGCGTTGGAAAATGGCGGTTAACTGTTAAAAAATGCTCATTTCACGATTTCTGAAGCTGCTTACCAACTTCTTAGTAATATGCTGCTGAAATGTAGGCTAATGGCGTTTTATGAAATTATCACCCTTGAGGCTAGTGCTTCGAACACACTAGCTCACTACACTGATGTTATCAGCAGTTGCTCTAGTTGCAACTGATGAAACAATCAATGCTTTGTGGAAGTATGGGCTGAGATTGATTCTTTCGTTAAGCATGGTTGTTAGGGCTATTAATCAGTTTTACGGTGTTATCATTTGAACGATGGCATGGTTTTAGTGTCGTTTTTAGTTGTTTTTGACAGCGAGTGTTTATATATCAAGGGTTTCTATATTTTCCTGTAATTCCTGTATTTTTTGGGCGGTCCAATATGGTCCTATATTTCAGAAAAAAATTGTTTTTTCTTATATTGTACTATGGACTACTGTTGCAAAGATGCTGGCTAAAATTCATCATAGGCTACGAGGTCTAGTTTCTGGAAAAAGTCATTTCTGGTCTAGTTTTTTTTTTCCCTATGGCATTCTTTCTAGTATCAGTCTTTTTAAGAATGTCTTAATTACTAATTTTTCTTAATAACCCATATATTTTTTATAAAATCAAGCTGAAATCCATCAGTTCTGATATAGTTTTTGTAACAATCAAAATTTTCCTTTGGCGTGAAAATTGGGGGAAAAATCAGATACTTGAATATGAAAAAATCGTATATTTGCATTTGAAAATATCTGGTATTTGGATATGAAAAATTGTGAAAAATTATATTCCAACTGGCCACACGTGAGTTAGCAATTACAATTAAAAAGTGGAAAATGCTTTAAACTGCAGTAACTTACAATTTAAAAAAAAAAAAAAAAGCCTGTATTGCTATAGTTTTCCTATATTTCTCTACTTCCATCATGCTTGACAGCCAGCACTATGAGAAAGTGGGCTTCTTCCAACTGATCTTAGGCTGGCAGTGATTGCCTGGTAGTAAGGGGCAGCTAAATCAGAAATTACATTGTTATTGTAAACCCAAAAATCGAAAAAAGACAAAAGGATAAATTCCCATCTGGGATAGGTGTCATAGTCAATCAGTCAATTTAACCTTATATCGGCGCTTGTTAGCAAGCTGAGGGTTTCAACTTTTCTTTCCGGATGTACTCTTGGACCTTTGTACTCTAGTGGGCGAGTTCTGGAGAGTTCGTTGTTCTGGAGAACCCACCTGATAGGACTTCTGATAGTGTTGAAATATATTATGTGCACATTTTGAGCAGGCACTACACCGAAGTTCAGCCCTAACGTTCCGTCCTAACTAGTGCATCATAGTACTAAAGTGTACCTGCAGAGCTTTGTGGACCTTGTGGTGATTTGTTAAATCAAATCAGTCAGGATATATAAGAGGTGAAGTGACTTTTAGTCTGCTTGAAACGATAAGTGGTTTGGCCAATAGAAAGAGCGAATTGAATTACCGCATGTCCGGGGGTTTCATGCAATGTCATTAAGGCAGCTTAAGCCTTAATTTATTAAAGGAGGCATGCACTGGTGGGCCGTTTAAAATGCAAATGAATGCAACGTTCATATAAATATACTCATAAGATTGCCTAACTGTGCTTGGTGGGGGCTCCATACGACGTGGCTTTTCCATTAGATCCATCGGGCATGCAAATATCATAAAATATTTATTAACGTATGGCGGTTTTGTTTATGAAGCAGTTTATAGGTCGTAAATCGAGCGAAAAATGCATGAAAATACCTCGAAAGATGTCCTTCGCCGAACATTAAAATGAACAACCTGGTTGTTATCCCCAGAGAGTCACTCCTTAAATGTGATAGCCAAAGAATCAAATGTTTTTGGTTGCCATGTCTCAATCCCTAAGGCCTCGTTCTACTTTTGTAGGTTAGGTGAACGGTTAGACAACCTTGGGTTACCTATAACCACAAGTTAACCTGAGGATTAGGTTTATGTTGCACCATTTACTGTAGGAATTTTTAATGCAAGTTTTAAAAACATGTAGATAGCCTGGAAATCAAAGAAATATTCAACTTACTTTAACAATTGATTGAGGAAGAGAACCGAAGGGGGTGTTTATAGGGGGCGCAACATCATTCGTAATTATCCCAATTGATTAACTTAGGTAGCTATGTTAATTTGCACCCTGCTCAAATAAGAAAATGTTGTTCAAATAAGAAAAAGTGCCTGGTTATGAGGTTCTCACGTAAGAGGGAGAGAGCAGTTCCGCAATATAATCCGGAAGGTGTTCCTCTAAATTTGGTTTCATCCGTTAAATATTTAGGTATAACTATCACGGACAATATGCGATGGAATACCCATATCAAAAATACTACTGGCATAGCTAATCAACGTCTTAGATTTGTGCAACGAATTTTCAGAAATT